>JAEAOA010002224.1:155000-217500 GCA_016746295.1 Potamilus streckersoni | reverse complement strand
ATATATATATATATATATATATATATATATATATATATATATTTATATATATATATATATATTTATATATATATATATATATATATATATATATATATATATATATATATATATATATATATATATATTTATATATATATATATATATATATATATATACCAGACAGAACAGACTGTGCTATCCCTGGATTCTGTAGTGGAATTTTGATAATAGTGGGCAGAAATAATAGTTTAATACAAACAATACTATCATACCAGTGCCATCATTTTTTTTTTGGTGATGCGTGCTTTGTCGTGACGGTATATGGGCTGGTGCCTGCATGCAAGGCGATGGGTGCTATTTACTCGCGGACCTGTGTTCGAAACTCGGTAGAGTACGAATTTAATTTCTCTAACCTGTATGATAGTATTGTTTGTATTAAACTATTATTTCTGCCCACTATTATCAAGATTCTAGGACAATTCATTCTTTTAAATGATATTATACTTTGCACTCCAGTCCAATATTAAATAAAAAAGCACAACGTATCAACAACCAAGCATGACAGTTTCCGCTAGCCTAAAACATAAATGTACGAAATCTAGAAATCTAATTTCTGCCTCGTGTTAGTATTGTAAAAATTGTGTTTAAATCATTAACTTAAAACCAGGTATTCGTGACTTGCTGGCAAAGAAATCCTTACATTTCCATTTTGCACAAATTGAATTTTTTTGGTGTGAATGGCAGATGCGAAATACTGTTTTTATTGCATTTTAAATATAATCTATCTCCTTAGGTTACAGATAAAACGTATCAGAGTACTCGTTGTGGATGCGGAATGGATTGAACTTGTACGCAAAGTTGTTTATCCTGCCGCTCTAGTCAAATGTATGGCCGGGATGGGTGTGGACAAAAGCAAAAATAATAGAGCCAATAGGGACATAATGTGATGTTAGGTATCAAGCAACTAAGTAAATGCCTTTGCATTTTAACCCATATTCAGGCTGACTTATGATATGCTGTCCAATGTCCAGTGTCCAGTGTCCAGTGAACAGTGTTCAGTGTACAGTGTCCTGTGTACAGTGTACAGTATCAAGCGTACAGTGTTCGGTGTACTGTGTCCTGTGTACAGTGCCCTGTGTACAGTATACAGTATCCAGAGATGGTCGACGTTTTATGCCACAGTTGGAGTTATGTATAAAAGAGTTGAACCTATTAGCTAAGCATTGACTTACCTTCTCAAAACCTATATAACTTGTATTGCTCTCAAACGCTGTGGCCAATATTTCACATTTTTTAAATAATAGTACGCATGAACTGCTCATAACCAGGTCATGACATACATGGTTTGCATTACGTACCGATTGGATCTTTGTATATGGTATGTTATTAACACTTTCGAGTGTCAATAAAGTTGGACCACAGCAAAGAATAATGAAAGTGGGATCTATTAAGAACCAATCACATTTTCAATGGAATGTCTAGCCAGATTGATAGTCCGTATTATTTGACAGTTAAGAAATACTTAAATGTAAATTAAATTAAAAGTAAATGAAATTTGAACTCAGATCTAAAGAAATTTTTTATTACAAACTTTGAAAAATCTGTCGCATTCAGAGTGTTATAGGTACCAACATAGTGCGGTCGAAAATGTATGAATGATCTGAAAGCATGACCGGTATTCCGAAAGATTCTTTGTACCATGAGGTCTGTTTGTGTTCGATGCTACACCGTAAACGCTACAACTGGGAATGGGGTTCGAGTGAATACTGTTAATGCAATAAAAATGTAACCATAATTAAGCCTCTATTTTAGTTTGTTCTTTACAATTTCCAAACCTAGGAAAGTTTAAAATACGGTGTGTGTATTTGTGTGTGTGCGTGTGTGTGATTTGGATTTTTAACGTTGCTTTAACAACTTTTCAGTCATATCGCTATGATGTCTGCATTGTGGCAGTTTATAGTGATGTCTAGCATTGGGGCATCATGACGCATACTTGTAGCTTCATGTAATACCGAATCACATTATCACGACTCCAGGCCAACCAGTTCTAACACTAACAATGTTTTATCTGAAACGAATAATAAAACATTTGCTCCTATTTTAACTTCAACATTTGCAACATCTCCATATTATATTAAGGATAACGTTTGCTATGTTCGGCAAGATAGAAATGTACGTCGCAAACCGACATCGTGACGTCGTGGATATGCTGCAAAAACCGATGACAGTAACAGTGACGGTGAGATACTATAATGGGATTATTTGGATGGAATACATAATATCTTTTGTTGTTTTTTTTCTCCGAAAAATTTTATGAAACTCTGTTTCCTTCACAATAAATGCTAAATAAATGCTACATGGACTTTCCATTTAATGATAAAGCAGTTTGTTTTATCAGAAACTGACTGTCCTGTACACATTACATGCATGATTATAAAACGAAGAAAACCATTGGAACAAATTGCCTAAAATGTCTGGTTCAAAACGTATATGATGATTTCAATATTGCCGCCAAGTTTTGGCTTTGGACGAAAGGGCGATTTGAGAGAATTTATTGATTTCTATCTGCAAAATAAACATATTATATAGTACGTCTTGACTATTGCCGGTAAACAAATATATGTAAATTAGGGTATTATCATGTTGACAAGACCGCAGTTCCTTAATTAGTCTAGCTTGCTAATGCAGACGACAAACAGATCCACATTTACTGAGTCAATAGAAAGTAATGCGTTTCTTTTTTTCCTTATTTCCCTCATCGCATTTCAAAAGAAAGAACTTATTAGTCTGAGCATAATGCTGAGGAATTGATCACAAGATCGACAAGATGAATCAGGGAAAAAAAAGGAATCTGTTTTAACAGGAATCAGAGAGTTGGTGGTCAGAGATCAAGAGTTTTATCAAACGTCAAGTCCTGAATAATTCAATATTTATACATAACTAGTTTGATAACATCTATATGTTTACTTTGTTTTGCTGCAGAATCGACGAAAAATGACGGCTGATCATTTAAATAAATTACTGTTCGTTGAAATAACAAGTCTAAATCGGGCCATGAAAGATATATTAGACACAATATAAATAGCGTTTTCTCAAAACTATTTCACACGCGAAAATGGGTAAAACTATGACCCTTGAGCTTAGTGAAGTTCGGAATATTTCTAACTGTTGTATCCATGATGCATTGCGAATACATCAATTAATAACTCCAGTTCAGGGAGATGTTTTTAAACCATCCATTGTTGTGCGATTGACTCCACTAACTATCCAGTGGTGAGGAACATGTGAAACATTACAAGGTGCCAATTAGGCAATCGAACGGCATGGTTTATCTTCTGGCCATTACTTTATTGTATTCTTTAATTTGGATAGTTGCTTCTTTTGATCTAGTCCGCTATCACTTTGTACCTTCATGAAAATTGAAGAGTTTGAAAATCATCAGGCTTAAAAGTTTATTCTTTTTGTTATAATTACATTATGAAAGAACATAATGAAAAAAACGGGTTTCGTTGCCACTTAGAGTTTTCATGAGTTTACTATTGTATACCTTAGCCGTTCAGAAATGCTTTATTTATATTTGCTCACAGATGCACGAACAAAGCGCCAGCAGCACGGAAACCGTTTATCAAGAGTTATCTCATCGTGCATTTGACCATGTTTATCGTACTTATATCCCAAATGCTTTCGGTATCATCACAATACAGATGAGTCTTGTCAGGAAGCTGTCCATCTTTTGGAAGCAATCTTCAACTGCAAATGTCTGTAATATTATATCTAAGTTAAATAAGGCAATACCATTAGATAGACAGTATGTTCATATATTAAGATAACTTAAAGCTGAACAGATAAGATGAGTTCAATTATGTGTTAAATGCATTAAAAGATGATTAATGTTGGTTCTTTTTATTCATTTATCAATATTTGTTATCAGAGATGGATTCGTGCATGTACATAGTTATTGTAATAATACTCTTATATATTCTTTCATATGAACAAACGTAATACGAACTCAAGTACGGGTACGCGTAATGCAAATCGTTGAATTCACATTTGAAACCGCCCTGTGTATTTGGCTTTAAAGGTTTAGTATACATATCTCCAAACGCTAACACGATTTTCTACCCTGCATATAATCCTCTTGTAAGCAAAATATTGAACTTTTTATCATTAGTTATACAAAATATATATGTTAAAGAATTTATGTCTGAGTTTCAAACGTATTGCATACACACAGATATATATATATATATATATATATATATATATATATATATATATATATATATATATATATATATATATATATATATATCTTATTCTTGGGGGGAAGTTATATATATATATATATATATATATATATATATATATATATATATATATATCTGTATGTGTGTGTGTGTGTGTGCATATATGTATATATATATATATATATATATATATATATATATATATATATATATATATATATATATATATATATATATATAAATATATATATATATATATATATATATATATATATATATATATATATATATATTCTTATTCTTCGGGAGGAAAATGTGTGCTTATATATATATATATATATATATATATATATATATATATATATATATATATATATATATATATATATATATATATATATATATATATATATATATGGTATTAGCTGCTGCAGCAACTGTAAATGCGAAAACACCCCACTCCTGCTCATGCCAAGTGAAGGCCCGAAATTCGCATCAGACATCTTTTTTCTTTTGTGATGGAGCCCCATATTTAACAATAGCAATGTCAACGAGAAGAATCTTTAACCAATACGGGAATAAATCATAGCTTTATAGCGTATCCTACTATTATCCGTAGGCGTTACAACTAAAGCCTTAGTAATTTGAAAATTATTAATGAGTCTTCTTTAAATTACATTCAGTTATATTCTATTTCGACTCTAGTAAGGTTTTTTTTTCCTTATGAATTCAGGAGTAGGAGCATATTAAGATTGTATTAAATTAATGGTTTCCACATCGGCACTGGCAAATATATTTTAATCTAATGGCTCATTTCAGTATTGATTCGCATCGAGTACATTACTTACACAAGGTATTAATTTAACCTTTCCATGTAAATGTATCTGAAACAAAATCCATCAAGGAAGCACATCTGATTGGCTGAAGTGGCCAATTGACCTGTCGGTGCAAATGCTTAATGGCTGTCTCACATTCATGTATTGGAGTTCATTGCGTTATTATGTTACAGCATTTTCCGTTGTCTAAGATTGTGTCAGTTGCAGTCTGGTGTAGAAATTAATGATTAATGTGTATTTTGTGTACGCATCAACAATGTTTCTATTTAGAACGAGTATTTTGCAAGTCCTTTTAATGACATGTAGCAAGGATATTTGCAAATCCCTTTGATAACATTCAATGTAACACGGATATATGCCAATATTTTTGATGATATTCAATTTAGCACGGATATTTGCTAACGTGTTTTATGACATTTATGTTGAATTTAGACATTTTAACGACTTTTTTACTGTATGGTCTTTGGTAGGATTAAACCCACGTGATTTCAATCGAGTGAAGTTTGGGCATATAACATGAATTGTGGATGCACTAGGCATGTAAAGTTTACAATAGTCGAGTAGACATATACGTTTAGTACGCGTGTGAGGGAGGTTGCATTAGCACTAGCCTGCCGAGCCTAAATTTACAAAATCAATAGTACTAGCCTGTTAAACCTGGGTTTGCAAAACCAATAGTACTAGCCTGTTAAACCTGGGTTTACAAAAGCGATAGTACTAGCCTGTTAAACCTGGGTTTACAAAAGCAATAGCACTAGCCTGCCGAGCCTAAGTTTGCAAAATCAATAGTACTAGCCTATCAAACCTGGGTTTACAAAAGCAATAGTACTAACCTGTTAAGATTGTGCTTGCAAAAGCAATTGTACTAGCCTGTTAAATTGGACTTGCAAAAAAAATGGTACTAGTCTGTTAGTATTGTACCTATAAAACATACTAGCACTACACACTTTCCTGTAAAGGCATGGGTTTGCAAAAGCAATAGTACTAGCCTGTCAAGACTGTGCTTACAAAAACAACAGTACTAGCCCGTCAAACCTTAGTTTACAAAAAGCAATAGTACTAGTTTGTTGAGCCTCGGCTTACAAAAGCAAAATCGCACACTTTCTCAATATTTACGAGAATAATCATGCATTAAATAGAATGCATAATCAATGTCTCCTGGTCTTGTTTGTAGGCACAACATACATCAGTTGGCTGTCACATTAAAACTATTCCGGTGAACTGCTGCCCAGTCTAATCATACGGGTATTTAACGTACAATGTCGCATCTTTAAAATTCTGAACACTTCAGTTTTTCAGTTGTTCGGGAAATTATCACAACTTATAAAACGGATTCTTTCAATCATTAGATTTTTCAGGAAGACACCTGCCGTATATAAATAAATAAATAAATAAATAAATAAATAAATAAATAAATAAATAAATAAACAAATAAATAAATAAATAAATAAATAAATAGAATCATTAGTAGACTTGCAGTTGTCTCAAAACCCATTTTTCCATTGAAAACTAACCACGAACTGCGGCATTTCGCCGATCCTGACACGTGTAGAATTCAAAAATTCGAATTAAAGCTTATTTCTTTGTATATTTATTTTGATAATATTACAAATCAGAATCACGTTCTGATTATTACGATAATACTATATTGGTGTCATTTAAATGATTCAAAAATACAGTACTGCTAGAATGGTTGTTGCGAAATATTTCCGGAAATAGAGTTGTAATTAATATTTTACTCCCATCAAATTTTCTTTCTAGTTAAATGAAAGTGGTTTAAAATATCTATTGCTCATTAGGATGTTTATAAAATTATTCCACTATCCAGATTCAGCGAATATTAAAATTGCTAAAAAAAAAAAGAAAGGATGTATGTGTGTGATGTGTCTAAAAGAGAGATAACTACGTCAGTATAGTTCATTTCAATACACGAATTAAAACTACCAGCAGAAAGAGAAATTGTTATACTTAATAAACGCAAATATGCATTACTGTGCTTATCTTGCTGTACTTCAGCTTCAAGTATTGTGACCTAGAATTTGTAGTGGCGTTATTGTTCTACGTGGTAGAGTTGTAGCTCTTGTGGGGGATGGGGTGGTCTTACGCACTGGGTATCTTCGGTCGCTACACTTATATTTTGTGACTCCAAAACCTAGTTCTTTTTGTTTTCTTTCTACTGTTGCTGATTTGATAGTGGTAGCAGTAACAGCTGTCGCGGACATCTCAGTGGTAGTGAGCTTGAATGCCATGGTAGAATGGTTGGAATGCTTAGCACGTGGAGGCCTCGTCTTGGATTGATTTAAAGTAATCGTCTCAGATGCCTTAACTATGTCAATATGTCTTGCAACTCACCTAGCTTTTGGTTTTCACCACCATCCCTCTGTCCTCCTTCACACTTCAAAGTTTTCTATTCTTTTCTTTATCTCATTTTCTTTTCTCCTCTGCCTTCAGATGCTTGTTCTGCTTTATTACGCTGCTGTAAAGACTTTCCAGCATATTCCTTATGTCTCTTTCTCCAATCCTCCATCGCAGGTAACGATGGGGAAGGTTTTGAAGTTACTGGCACAATAAAGGGGTTTTGCGAAGATGATATAAAATGAGCTGCATCTAAATTAAAGTCATCTTCTTCTGGAAAAATTACCGTTGCATTCGTAGTTGTAGATTCCTCTTGATTAAGATTGCCTGTAGATTCCGCCTTGTGAATATGTGATATATAAGCCTCTTAATCAATATATTCTGTAGATTCCTCTTGGTTACTATCGCATGTAGATTCCCCTTTGTGAAATCGGCATGTAGATTCATGTTGGTGAATATGACTGTTGATTCTTCTTGATGAAAATGGCAAATAGATTCATCTTGATCATGATGTCCTGTTAATTTACCTTGGTGAATATGGCATGTAGATTCATCTTGGTGAATATGCCATGTAGATTCCCTTGGTGAATATGGTATGTAAACTCCTCTTGGTGAATATGGCATACAGATTCATCTTGATCAATATGTCCTGTGGATTTTTCTTGGTAAATATGGCATATATATTCATCTTGGTGAATATGGCATATATATTCATCTTGGTGAATATGGCATATATAGATTCCACTTGGTGAATATGTCATATAAATTCATCTTAGTGAATATAGCATATCGATTCATCTTGGTGAATATGGCTTTTAGATTCATCTTGGCGAATATAACATATATAGAATCCTCTTGATGAACATGGCATATATGTACATCTTGATGAATATGGCATATATTGATATGGCATATATATATATATATATATATATATATATATATATATATATATATATATATATATATATATATATATATATATATATTCCTGTTCGTGAATATGACATATTTGATTCATTTTGGTGAATATGGCATGTAAATTCCTCTTTTTGAAAAAGGCATATAGATTCCTTGTGGTTAATACGGCTTGTAGATTCATAAGACTCTTTATCAATAAGAGATGGAGTCTGAGATTCATAGAAACTTGCAACGGTTAAGTAACACTCAGGCGACTACTGTAAAAGTAAAGTTATGCATGAGAATCGAGCTTTTGAAAAACATTTAACATGGACGTAATACTTATAGCAAGCCGTCTTAATGGACTCGAATGTTAAATATGATGTAATAGAATGCTAAGGACCTGGACCTGTTTTCTACACTGAGAAAACGTATATGTTATGAGATATAGAATTATTATAATGTGTATCCAGATTTACTGAATATTCGAACATTGAGATGTATTGCAAAGCTGGATTCCTTTCCACAAACACAACCATAAAAAACCACTATTACACTTTCAAAATGGTTATTATAAATTGCAAGGAGAACAAAGTCTAGGATCAAGATAAAACATGTCCTTTGTGCTTTTGTCAATAATTGCGATATTTTCAGATCACAAAGTGTCACACACAACACTTTATAAATGATGTCGTACTGACTTAACTATAAAAATCAGAAAAGATCACAGGTTTTTTGAAATATGTCATTTTTTCTTAGTTACATAAGATACGTCAAGGACGGAGATATGCAATATGGCATCTTTTCCGTAGATTCTTTTTCTAGACATCTGTTGACATATTGTTGTGTTTCAAGAGCTTTACTTAGTGTCTCGTAAATAAATGGGAACTTAATGATAATGTAAGAGTGTTGTAGATTACCGGTTAGAATCAATGACCTTAGTCAGGTATCTGAGGCAGAGTACTGTTCCAAACGGAAGGCACTTTATAAAATCTCACACGTCTAATTAACAGATACCACTAGAAAGCATTATATGTATACACTCTCAGCTTCTGTTATCTCATCGTACTTGCTTTCAGTACCTTTATTCTATAATTTGAATGCAGCAAAATGCTGTTTGGAATGTACCATATTTAAGAGACATCTATAGCTGCTGTTGAAACCACACCAACTCAGTTATGCAGGTTCGATAACTATGCAAAATTAAACACAAACTGACACTTTTTTTTCACGGTTCCAGGTAGACTGGTAGATTGACAATTATGTATGTATGTATGTATGTATGTATGTATGTATGTATGTATGTATGTATGTATGTATGTATGTATGTATGTATGTATGTATGTATGTATGTATGTATGTATGTATGTATGCATTCATGCATGCATGTTTGTCTGTCTGACTGACTTTCTGTCTGTCTGTCTGTCTGCATTCATGCATGCATATATTCATGTGTGTGTGCGTGCGTGTTACCATTATTTTGAGCAAAATGATGTTAATTTTAAGACGTGAAATAAAGGGGAAGACCAAATTTTAAAAAGCGATGAAGCGATGATAACTGGATACATTGAGAGAATGTGAAGATTATTAACATTAGTAGTGAAGTGGGATACTTTGTGGCATATAAAGCCAAAGAAAGAAAATCAGCCTGGGACTGTTTGGGGCACATACTTTTAGGGACAGAAAAGCACCCTGGGACTGTATATGGCATAATGGAATTTTGTATAGGAACTAGAGGAATGGTACAGGTTAGGTGACGTCACGGTACTGGACACTTGCAACACTGTAGCAAGTGGCTTAACTAAATGCGTGCAGCTACCAACTCTATGTAGGGTCGCATACAATAAAGATACAGAGACAGATAAACACATAGATACCATATATATATATATATATATATATATATATATATATATATATATATATATATATATATATATATATATATATATATATATGGCAATTAAAGAATCAAGATCTTTTAGAAGCATATGAAGTGGCCCTGAAAATGACCTTTGTTTTCTTGCTTCTATTGTCTCCATTTTCCCACCAGCGTTTCACTTTCCCAATGATTCCTTTCTTCATTTCCTGTTCTTCTTCTGGTATCCAGTTTGGATATCCCATAGCTATATTTTTGGGTGTATTTTCAGCCAGTTCTGATTTTGTTTTTCAAAGTCCTGTTTCATTTTTTTTTCTTCTCCTTCCTCTCTTTTGCACAGGTTTCCTGTATCTTCTTAACTTATCCCATTAACTTTTTCATAAAACTTTTTTATATTTTTTTTCTCCTTTCTTTAAACCGTCTAAGCCTTTCCTGATAAAAAGCCACTTGGTTAAATCAAGAGGACTTCCCAAAAAGATCTCATTTCGTTGACAATATCAAAAGCCTCCTTTAATGTTCCTATTCTTACATATTTCGGATAGTTGAAGCCTCTGCATCCTACAATACTATCATTTGCTGGCTAGCTTTAGTCTGGTCACCAAGTCTTGGCTGCCTGGGAATCTCCATTCCTTGTCAAGCCTATCCAGTATGATTGATCCATCCATCATCCAATACCAATTGATTAAATACTTATATTTTGCGGCGGCTCCTTTTTAATTCTGTGTAGAATGGTGTGAATGACGAACGCTTTGTTTTATATATTTCAAGCATGGAATTGAACGAAAAAGTCCCTTACAAGTACTTCAGATATGATATGTTATCATCACCAATGAAGAAAGAGAAGAAAAAAACACTCACACATATATGCTAACAACACCAACGAATGAGCAAGCTTAATACACATATGATAAACTATCCACACCAACGAAGGATGTGAAGAAAAAACACATATTATCTACTATCCACACCAATGAACGAATAAGCATAAAATACACAAATATACTATCCACACCAACCGATGCGCATGCAAACACGCACATAAATGCACACAGACACTAATACATTAGTAAAGGAGTGAGTGTTTATAGTCACACTACACTGCATTCACACGAGATGGCAAATTGAATAGTCTATCTTTTCTAGAGATCTGGCTTGCCTTACAAGAGCTGTTTTTAGAACTCCAATTGATGCCGCTGTTATTGTTGCTGTTGTTCTTCTCTCTTATTCATCGGAAGTCTGTATTTATATTGACCTCTTCTATCAGGTCTTGAGCTATAGAGAGCATCCTGACATTTTCTATCTATTCAGGTTTAGGTATCAGATTTAACCTGGTACGAAGACATAAGTTTTGGTCAGTTTAGCTAGTCTGGAAGGCGTGTTCATAGGTTGACGAGTTAACAGTGGATGATTCAAACACGAATGCAATAGAAAACATCCCTACTGGGGTTTAGTGTCGGAATGTTATGACAACTCTTGTTATTGTGAGGGATAGCGAGAAAGTAAAAAAGCATATATTCACAGTGGTTTTGTTTAAAAAGACACGTTTTCGTTTTCCTTCAAAATACATATTCATTACTCAACAAGGAACAAGGTACAAGGGAAATAATATCAAACAGTTTTTTTTGACAATTTTGACAATGATATGAAATCATGTGCGAGTTCCATTGTGGAAGTAACGAGGACATTGATGTAGAGTTCGTTTCTTAGCTAAATACAAAAGATGACTATAACCGTCACAAAACCTTCGATCTTTTTTCTTTTGCATCGTTTCTAGAAGATTGACATTCCAAATAAGTCACCAAATGTTCTAAAGAATAACCCAGACTGAGTTGATGAAGAAAATACACACAATATCGTCCACACACCATGGAATATGTGCCTTGTAATTTCGTATTCTTGTATCGTGTTATGTGGGCATTCTTCTCATAAAGTATGATATATGGTAATCCATTGGAATCAAAATACTCAACACAATTCTCTTGAGGAAAGTATATGGCTACTCGGCAGCATAAGCCTTCAAATGGAAAGCGGCACTGCTACAATTCAATCTCAGGCGAATATCCACTCGGGTCAGTAAATACTTGTCTTGAAACCACATGTCCAAATACAAACGATTCAACGGTTCTAAACTACGTCCTTGCAAGATTTTCTTGCAGAGAACGGTAAATTCCGCATTGTGAATACTTGTCTTGCAACCACATGTCCAAATACAAACGATTCAACGGTTCTAAACTACGTCCTTGCAAGATTTTCTTGCAGAGAACGGTAAATCCCGCATTGTGAATACTTGTCTTGCAACCACATGTCCAAATACAAACGATTCAACGGTTCTAAACTACGTCCTTGCAAGATTTTCTTGCAGAGAACGGTAAATCCCGCATTGTGAATACTAGTCTTGCAACCACATGTCCAAATACAAACGATTCAACGGTTCTAAACTACGTCCTTGCAAGATTTTCTTGCAGAGAACGGTAAATTTCGCACTGTGAGGATTGCTATCTTCTGCTGAATTTGTTGTGTCGTTAAACGTGTCCTCACCTGCGGTATCAGGTTTCCGAACCATTCAAGCAGACAGATAAATATTATTGGCTTCTTTTCTGTACTCTCAGTAAAGGTAAGCATTCATACTGCTGCTGACCAGTTTGTTATTCCAGTACAAATCCACTTCGCTGAACGAGGAATTCATGAAATTATTAACGGAAGCTACTCTTGTAGATTCTACCAGATTGGCGTTTTCGGTTTGACCACTTTCTGTTAGAGATACAAGTAATCGATGTATTTCGTTGGGTTGTCTTCTGATTTAAAACTCGATGGGCACTGAATCCCTCAAAGAGGAGACGGGATGAAATTGTACCCATTTGTGATTTTCGCTTTGCCATTATGGTGGGTAGGATAGAAAACTAATCCAGTTCCGACTTGGTGCAGGCGCAAGATTCTCGGTGCATCATTTTCTTTTTTGTTTGCAATTTGATAATCAAAAACATCTGTCTTGGACAGTTTTTCTTTTCTTACTCTTTGTTGCTATGAGGGTGTAAGAGTTGCAGACGTTACAACAGTTGACGTACCTTTGAGATTTTTCTTTCTTGGACACATCGCTGCGAACCATCAACGATTGCAGTTCGTGCTGAAACTGGGACATCTCGGTTAAATGTGGATTGGGAAGTAAATGCGGGGTCCGTTGTTCTTCCCATTGATGGTATTTCACTCATCGTTTGTAAGGGACTAAAGTCAGTTTTCGTCTTTCCATTGGATCTCAAGTGTCACATCAGAGATCTTTTGATCCAATGATTCTTTATATCTTTTTATTTTATCACTTGTGAAGCAGCTCTCGCCACAAGACTTGTAACTAGGGGACTACTGTTTCTTTTAACAAGGGTGCTAACAACATAGACATAAAGGGCAAAACTGCGTTGCGTTGTACCAACAACTTTATCTTTTGATAAATGGGTATTTACTTTTATTCTATTTGGCGAAGAACATGTCATTGTTTGGCCAAGCATTTGTTCTAGTCTTTAGACAAAGTTATTGTTCCTTTCAAGATATTCTGATAATATTCAAATACGGTATCGATATCTTTGGAGGCAGTTTGAATCTTTTGTTTTCGCATGGCTGGAGGAGCTTTGGACAAAGTCGGACAACATGGCACAATGTTAGGCTTAACGAAGTGGTAGTCCTTTCCCTTTCTTTCTTTGTTTAGATAGAGAGCGGTGTGCACTTCTTTTAGGAGTCATCTTTGTTTGTTTGTTCCGAGACACGATCTCCTAACATTACTAAAGCTTCGTACAGTTTTATGCGAGCATGTGCTGTCACGTAAGCCGCAGTGATATTTTAAAATTCGTCGGCTTCCACAAAGTTCAGTTCTTCTTCCTAATTGACTAAGATCAAGTAATCACGAACGACGTCCACGTGTTGCATGTATTTGGCTTTGTCATGGATCATCTGGACGTAACGGGAAGATTCTGTCAAATATTCCGTCTTGGCTAAACACAGACGTTGTGCCAGTGTGTCCCATAAGCAATACAAATTCACTTTGTCAAACAATCGTCTTTCTTCTTTTTTCTCGATGTGGTCTAAAGTGATGTCTTCTTGCTCCAAGTACTTCTTCTCTTCGAATTTCTTTTGGTTTTCGGGATGTAGCACCAGGAAGGATAGACATTGGATTTTTGTTTTAGTTTCAAAAAAGCATTCGTGTAGCCTTTTTGACTCTCTCCGCCCTTGTGGTATTATTCAGTCATGGGATAGTGGTAAATTTCGTACAGTTCTAACAAGTGGTATCCCATGTCCAGAGCTTTAAACACTTCCACCCTGACCCACGATCCCGTCAAGAGGAATTCTTCGTGATTGTGTTGACACGTTGATCTTGATTGAACGTTTGAGCACAAATATGACACAAGGGTAACAAAATGTGATCGGTCCCCGAAATAATTTTTCACGCCCTGCAAGAATCTTGCTACAGTGAAGGCAATGAGACAATATTAGTTTTTGGATGAACGTCTCACGTGCTCGGTGATCCACACATAAATTATTAATTTGAATGCCAGTTTCTTGCATACATTCAAAATCGAAAAAGATGAAATTCTCTTTCTTTTGGTCATCTTCTTGTACTTAATTTTAGAATAGTATATTGGAAGCAACACTGGTGTTCCAAATCCATTGTTTGGCAACAAATGTGACATCGCTTCTTTCCTGAACAGACGTGCGCCATGACATTATTGGTGCGTTTACCTTGTCATTAAGTAGGGCACAATCTCAGGTGTTGACAAGCACATTTCTGCTGTGAACTAACCTTACTTCTTTAGATGTTGTTGGTACAAGTTGGACTGACAAACTTGAGTTGATAAGCTTGGAAACGCATTCGTTCATACTGGGCTTGGAGGCTTAACATCCCTCTCATTTCGATCCACATTGCTTGTGTTACTCTCAATTGTTATAGCCATAGTCACCTTTATCACAGCAATAACCGTATCCTAGGAATGCGGTGATACTGGTTATGGCATCAAAATGATCATTGTGATGATAGACGTGAATGTATTTTCAGTCTTTAACATTTTTTTTACCTCGAAACAGCAATGGGCCGCAAACTTGTTGAGGGTGCACTTTCAAGGTGTAACGTGGTGCCAAGCGTATTACATTTTGTTGCATTTCAGGAATGCCACATCCTTGCTTGCATTAACAGGAGTTCTTCCTCTCTTCGTTGTTTGGTTCGGTTTTATTTTCGAATGTTCTCCTAGTCCCTTTTCCATTCTGACGTGTCGTTCTTGTCTTCATACCATCGTCTCACCACGATGTCACAGGCTAAACACAACTTGTCTTGAAAATTTTTCATTTGAGCAAGGCTCGTTTTGGTTCTGCGAAGATTGTCTACTAAGATTGCCTTTTTGCATCATGTCCCTTGGGGAAAATAAACGCGGGTCATGAGCCGTGTCGCTTTTTCGTCAGTGCTGTGAAATGTGGATTGCTGCATGTGTTGAATACTGTCGATGAATTTGGAAGGTGTCATTTTGATGGACTGCTAAACTCGATCCACACCGGGGACCTAAAATTCTCGTGATGAATAGAAAGTCTCAAGCGATCGTCTTCTTTGGTTTGACATTAACCTTTCAGTGTGGATAACAAAGCATCCCACATATCGGTGATGAACCCCTCTGCTTTTTTCCAAGGGTATGTCGGTCTTAAAATCTTTAACCGTCACCGTGTATGTGTAGGCCATGTTTCTTAATTTTCTGGAGGAGCGTTTGTCCGCCTCTCAAATGTAGTAGTACGTTTCAGGATTAACTGATGGTAATGAACTTTGGCTTGGTGTAGACTCTCTGGGCTTATAATCTGGTTCACTCATCTCATCTTCAAAATCACGGACATGAATTTGTTCCAAGACATCGGCTACTTGCGAGACGATAAATCACGTTCATGACTCTTATTTTCTTCACTTCAATACGAAATGATCTGATCGTATCATCTTGTTCGCGAAATGTCAGTTGACTACATTTGAAACGCCAATGACCCCTATGTATTCATGTCAGACCTGTGTATACATAAAGGGCTGATGACTTCCCTCTAAGTATTGATTTTGCTCTCAAACAGATCAACTCGATGGAAGAACCCACACAGATGGAACTTCTGATTAGAGCTTTTCAATGTGTCATACGAAAGTTTTCTTCAGACAAGCCGACATACTACTCTTCCTCCTTTCGAGATAAAAGTCAAGATACTTGTTTATATCGGTCAGAAGAAAAGGCACTGAGTTACAGAATGTCCAGATCATCAAAAAAGCAAAACCAGTGTCAGAAAAGACAAAAGTCAAGATGCCTGTTATCATTTTCAAGAGAGAGGAAATTGGTCTTCAGAGTGTCCTAAAAAGAACAGGAACAGGAGAAAGAATATATAGAAGGAAAGTAGAGAAAAGGGAAGAAAGAAGAGGGGAAAATGTGAAAGTGAAGAAATTAAAAAACAAAACAGAGAGAGAGAGAGAGAGAGAGAGAGAGAGAGAGAGAGAGAGAGAGAGAGAGAGAGAAAGTATGAACCAAAAACAGACAGAAGAAGTTTATGAACTTTTTTAAAAAGGTGTTGTGTTCTGTTGTTAACTGCGCACAAACGCTAAAGCACTTGTATAGGAAATGTGACGTCACAAGTTGCTCTCTTCGGCTTGGAAGACAGACTCCACGAAGTGATTGAATTTTGTAACGCGTGTTGGGATTGGTGAACAATTTCAATCCGTTTAAATCGACTATAAATAAACTCGGTTCACTTCATTCCCTTCTCCAGTAATCTTCACAACGATATGGAGAGACGTTGAATCCTCTACTCTCGTATCGTCGAGACCTATGCGATATCGTGTATGTTAACTGATTGGTGTTAACATAACGGTCCTTTTCATGAACACTTCCTATGCCTCTGAAATATTTTAATTCTTTCTCAGCCAGGTATGTGTTATACATGTATTTATCTATGTATGTGAGTCTCTATTGTATGTTTCCTTACGTAGAGTGGTAGCTTCGCGTATATTTAGGTCTGCCACTTGCTATAGTGTTGCAAAGCCAATAGCATTAACAGGGATACGAAAAAGTTGAAACAATGCACAAGTCTTGGCTTTGTACTGTACATTTTTTTCAAAAATATATAATGGTAGGCAGTCTCACCATCCTCTCTGCGTGTGTTAAATCTGCTATCTGTAATAAAATAAACCAAATTAAAATAATTGTTGAAATAACTGCAGTTTCTTTTTTTAAAAAAATTTATCATACTATAAACAACTGATAATCGGTCGTATGTAAAATTTTATGTCTAAATTTCACAGTGATTGCACCCGGCCAAGTAATCGAATTTTTTAACGTGGAAGCTATATATGAATTTTTGGATATTTCTGGTCTTCCATGCATTTGCTAAAAATTATATTTGTATTGAAAATTAGATTATATTATATTAATATATTATATTATTATTATTATTATTATTATTATTATTATTATTATTATTATTATTATTATTATTATTATTATTATTATTATTATTATTATTATTATATCATGTTCTGTCGAAACTAACAGAGATATTATATGCTGTAGGTTAAAGGGAGATTTTGTAAAATGTACATAGTTTGTAACATTTCCTTCCTTTAGCCAGCGAGTTTTACCGCACATCTTGCGTCATGGGTAGGACCAGGTGCGAAATTCCTATATAAGGAAGTCTGGAACCCATACAATTTCGTGGATTTATTTCAAGCACATTTTAAATTGCTTTCGTTAGGTCTGCTTTTGATTTTAAATTGAATGCTCTTTTTTTCTAATAAAAGTTATGCTCAAATAGTCTATACAGTGGAGATAACAAGAACGTGATGCAACGAGAGAAAAATAATTAAAACTATGCATCATTACTAATAGATCCTAATTTGATTTCAAGGTAATTACTTTATCGAAATCGAATTTGGAGCCTTATAAAAGATCTCGGGATATTTAATGAAGGGAAAATTGTTGGAAAGATTTTCGTTCATTACAGATAGGGATTGAATTAATTGTTACTAACTTCATATCATTGAGTGAACACGAAATACCTCGTGGGCGATTAAGAAGCGGAGGATATATTTTGATATGTCCAATTCTCACGAATTGGTAAAAAATAGTGCACATATCTATCTAAATCTAATTGAACTGCTTGACTTCCACTTTGATATAATTTCGAATGCTCAAGGGTGCTTGCATATTCAGGAATAAAAGTGAAATAAGTGGCAAGTATATGACCGTACATTGCATGTTGCAACAGACAATGCAGATAGTATCCATCGTTGCACTATATGCTTTTTGTCTCTGTGATTTTTAAGTATCAAAGTAATGTGACAGATATTTGAGGTCCTTATATATTTCATTTCATTTTATTTTTTGTTTCATTATATTTTATTGTAATGATAATTTTCATTTGATTTGAATTTCGTTTCGGAAAGAAAAAATCACTTTTCTGTTTTGCCTGATTTGAACGTAAAAGGTATTACATTATAGGTATTTTTAGCTCACCTTGGTTGAGACGTTTTGTTAAACACTAAGCGAAAATACGTGTGGCTATTACCAAGATCATGTTCGGCTCACATGTTAGCTGATTTGTAAACAGCCTTTTCTTTTAATTTATTTCCAGTGTTTGTAACTGATTATTAGATAAGGCTATTCTAGCCTACGTGATAAATGGCATTTTTACTGCGCGATTTGATGATTAAGTGAACATGAGTTTCATCACGAGTGTCGTATTTACGAACCTTAAGTACTATTTCATATTTTTGCCTTGTTTTCTAGGGAAATAAATTATTTTGTTAAAATTTACAAAGCTTGATGGCTTCAATCTTTTCTTGTTTTACTTTTGCACGATCCTATATGTAACAATATGTATAAGTATATCTGTATATATGTCAATATGCTTTTAGGCTAAATGCTTATTAAAGATGTAATAGACAGTTGCAGATTACTTTGATCATAATTCGCTTGAATGAATCCTTTATACCTTATAGAGATTATTATGTTTAAAGTGTAGAAAATAGGTTGTATCCACTTATAGACAAAAGTTAGTTTTATGTGCCATAATTATCTTAACGTAATTTATTATTATTATTATTATTATTATTATTATTATTATTATTATTATTAGTAGTAGTAGTAGTAGTAGTAGTAGTAGTAGTAGTAGTAGTAGTATTGTTATTATTATTATTATTATTATTATTATTATTATTATTATTATTATTATTATTATTATTATTATTATTATTATCTCAACATAATGTGTAAAGTCTCAACATTATCTCAGCATAATATGCTGCCTCAAAATTATCTCAATTAAATCTCAACGTTATCTCAGATAACTTAGTTAGTCTCTTCTAACACTTAAACCTACATAATTGCTTTCACTTTGTAAGCTGAGATATACTAACACTCTTCCTAAACTATTTTTGTTTGCGTTAAATCTCTTAATCACAATTTTCAAAGACCGAATAAGTGAATGCGTTTGACTTTTTAAAAAAATCATCTTCATTCATATTGATCATTATTACGCGGATGCGTGTTATATAAAAAATAATGTAAGAATGTATTGCTTTTGTAATTAGGATGAGATACAGGGACCAGCCAAACAGGGACACAAGAAAAAAAATCAAACTAATTGTTGATTATAAAAGTGAATGAATTATATATAATCATTTTGATCTGCATATAAGAATGTTTTGATTTGAGATAATGGCAACACTGGTATGTTAGCTTCAATTATTGCTTTCTAGTTTCAAACTGTGGTCACAATAACATTCTCAGTGTTTTGTATCCTACGAGTCTATAATCTTCTTCTAATGATGGCTGATGAAAAATTATCACGTAGAAAACGAATTCAAAGTGAATTTGATACAACCTTCAGACCCTTCAATACATACATACATACATACATACATACATACATACATACATACATACATACATACATACATACATACATACATACATACATACATACATACATACATACATACATACATACATACATACATACATACATACATACATACATACATACATACATACATACATACAGGGGCTCTGAGTGGCCGAGTGGTCTAAAGTGCACTCCGTTACGTATCACTGCCATCTCAACTCTTTCTGCGTGGGTTCGAGACTTTGATTCGGTGAATGTGGATATGTGAGAATTCTTTGTCGATCCAACGTCGATCGACCTAAGATATTTAATTTTATAGATAGCAGCAAACTCAGATAATCTCGTAAAAAAAGCCTCGTCATAGCACTATTTACAGACAAACGAACTTTCACTATATCCCACAATATGGGTAGAGGAAAGACGCAAGCAATGAAATCCAGTATGGAAGGATTCATTGATGGATGGTGCAACATACATGATTTGCAGTAACACGAACTCTTATAGGGCAATGCATTTATGTACAATCACTGTGATCGGTACGACTCTTTAGGAGCAGCCTGCAGATGCAGTGAATCGTTTCTGTACCTTGATGACGTAAAACCATATTAAATATAGGAAGCAATCACATTCTTCTGGTCAATTTGCGTAATGGATTACATCTCTAATGTGCTAAACAGTACATTAAAATCATATAACTGCGTTTAATTGTGCTCCTGGAACAAATTAGGTTCAATTGACAATAATTATCCTAGGAACTTGGCACGCAACGTGATTACCCATAATATCCTGTAGCTGTTATTGAATAAAGAACTTTATTCCCGCAGCCCCCGTGCAAAGGTCGTCCTTCCAAGTTGTCGTGCAAGGGAATATCCTATAACCCTATCACAGCTGCAGCGGAAGAAAAATATGTTACAGAATTTTTTGCGATTTGGCAATGTCGTAAATAATAGATTTGTTGTTTTGCTTTAAACCAACTCCGATTTGATAAAGCTTATTTGAAGAAGACATTTCATGGAATAGCCAGTGTCAGAACTCGGATCGTCTGTCTAGCGTGCTCTTTCGGAACAGGATAATGTGATCATCAGGCAATCAAAGTGCTAGATTTAGCTAAGACGGCGTTTATGCACGTAGGCACATCAATTATTCCCAGAAATGAAGAAAAACATCAATTTGATCAATTATGGATAATTTTAAAAACCTTAAAAGTTCAAATATCTTAGACCTTAAATTGGTAAAATGACATACTTATGTTCTGTCCGAGTAAAGCCAAGTAAAGACGAGTAACAAACGCATAAAAGTTTTTAATCAAAATGACATCATTTGGCAAGAGGTGTGGAATGCATGAAAAAAGAGACTAGACATACTCATTTTCTAACGATTCATTTGTAATGAATTTGACTATCTGATTATCTCATGGCTTCAACTGCTTGTGAACACTTGGATGACAGCGGCCTTTGATAAACATGGATATAGATTAACGATTATACATGGTTATCGGGGCTCCAAGTGTCCAAGTTGTCTAAAGCACTCTACGTATTACTCCCATCGCACCTCTGTCTGCGTAGGTTCGAGTCTAAGATTCGGCGAAAGTGGATATGTAAGAAAGCTTGGCAGTTGCTTCTCGTGGGTCGGTGGTTCTTTCCCCAGATCTCCCAGTTTCTTCCTCCACCATTAATACTGGCCGCCATGTATAGCCTATCATATCCTGAAAAATGGCGTTAAGCCCCGCGACAACAACATGGTTATCAAAGTTTTTAGTGACGTGGTTGAACCTTTCGATTTGACATGCCTGTTAAGAGTGTTCCATCGTTTTCCTGCCATGGTGAAATTAAATATTACGTGTTATTGTTTGGCATGTTAATTCGTACCGTTTAGAGAGTTTCCGCATGCAACCTATAAGATCTAAATAGCAGAATCTTCCGAAGTGCATATTACAAATAACTGTGTGTGTGTGTGTGTGTGTGTGTGTGATAAAATGTTTAAAAGATTACAAGAACTAAATGGTACTTGCCCCCAAATTTATTCCGAATACCAATTCTTGAAATTGCTATCTCTTAGAAACCTTAATCCAGTTGTGAGTAGAAGCTAGTTCAGAGTATGACAAAATGCACACGACAAAGCAAATCAAACGGGCACAGGGCAAAGTAAGCCCGTGAGCAAAATATTGAAGCATTTTAAGCTTTAATAAACTTATTGACAGTGTCTTCTTTAATGTGAAGGAGAACTATCCTAGTTCTACTTTTAAATTTATCTGTTGTTGTTGGGCTTAACGCCATTTCTCAGCACACGATAGGCTATTCATGACGGCCAGTATTAATGGTGTAGGAAGAAACCGGGAAATCACCGGAAA
Source organism: Potamilus streckersoni (assembly GCA_016746295.1). Lineage (NCBI taxonomy): Eukaryota > Metazoa > Mollusca > Bivalvia > Unionida > Unionidae > Potamilus > Potamilus streckersoni. The sequence goes on along the minus strand of JAEAOA010002224.1, from coordinate 195,056 downwards.
GAAGCACCGACCCACGTAAAGGTACTGGCAAGCTTTCTCACATATCCACATTCGCCGAATCCTAGACTCGAACCCACGCAGACAGAGGTGAGATGGCAGTGATCCGTAACGGACAGCGCTTTAGACCACTCGAATCACTCAGGGCCCCGCAAGTTTATCTGTTTTCATGATGCTGTTTACCTGAGAAATTATTATTCATGCCTTAACATCTTAGACTTATTGCTGTGTTCAGTTTCTTTAACTTGGAATTATAGTGGATTCACAAGAGAAAATGCTTTGATTATATTATTACGATACATCAAAAGACTTAGCACATCATCACAACTCAGGTCATTACCACATTGGTACATCACCACGTTTGAGACTACTGGCTCATCAACACATTCATTGAAGGAATTTGTTTGAAATACCACTAGAACTCAGGTGGAACGTTATAGATGTTGACTGGTGATAAAACTTTTTAGAATTATCATGGATTTAATTCACAATTAGATGAGTTCTTTTTAAATATTCACTTTGCATTCTAAAGAATTCAATCATTTGTTGAATTGTACCAAGCTTGTTGGTTTCCACTCTTGTCTGTTACTTACTTTAAGACGATTGAATCGAAAAATTAGTTTGTATCTCTTTGATAGTTTAAAGCGTTTCTTTTTTTTGTATATAGGGTCATTCATATGCTGTATTATTTTGCAACTTTATAGTGTATTTAAGGATGGTTACCTTGAATATCGTTGGCATCGTCATTATCATTGCAATTTTTCGTTGTCAAAGTTACCAAGAATATATTTAAAGAGTGCGCATCTATTTGGCTCCCATTTTCATCAATACATGAAAAGGGAGAAATTATTTATGTTTATGGTTACGTCCCCCTCCCATGTAAGACCGATTCATTTATAACCAAAGATGTTGATAATAAAGACAGATTAGTTTAAACCTGAATTCGAGACAGGTTGTTTTTGTTTTTTTAAAAAAAATCTTCAACTACCGCCATATCAATATTAGCAGCTTCCAGGCATAAACGGATTTTGAATGGAAGAACCAGATTGGGATTCAATAATAATTTTCGACATGGCACCAACAAAAATAAAATATTTGTCATCTTTATGTTACTTTATACTAATATCTAAATACATCAGATTCAATGAAGTTCGGTCAGACACCAGCAGCGCCGATCATGCCAGATTTACCTTTTCTCGCTGTCATTTATTATCACGACCAGGCAAACAGATTAGTTTCCAATGGAAAATTGTGCATCGATAAGTATACTAGGATATTTAAATGCATTGTACGGTTCAGTAAGAACAGAAGCAGGTCATTATTTTGTAATTTCCTAGGAAGGTTATGATGAATTGTTTTCTGGGGGCGCATCTGTAAAGTGTCACATGAAAGCCGCAGGGAGACAAACAAATGCATTCCAAGCTCTGCAGGTCTACCAAGCATCGCGAACCAAATAGGGTTACTGCCGAATAAAGTGAAAAATGTTTGATAAATAATTTAGACTGTATTAGCTGCCTTCCTTATATCAGAAAATGCTTCACCAATGTTTACGTAAATTAAATTTTCCTGAGATTGACAATATGAAACATATATGGACTTTCATCAAAATAGAGAAAAATATTAAAAAGGTTACACATTCTTTTTTCTTCGCGAGAGAGAGAGAGAGAGAGAGAGAGAGAGAGAGAGAGAGAGAGAGAGAGAGAGAGAGAGAGAGAGGAGAGAGAGAACATTTGTATACACATAGAATTAGACACACGCACACAAATGCTTATTATATATGAAATCAAAAACATTCTATTTTTCAAAATTTTGAAACACTTGTTGTAAATGTTGTAAAATATAATTCTGAAATTTTCATCGCAACGTCACAACGGTCGTATGATACAAGACACCTTCGTGCCATTTTGCAGATAAAATTTTATTGTTTTTGTTGGTTACTAAAGAGTACGGCTGACTTCACGAAAAACAAAAACAAAGTAACTGCTATTGTGTGTGTATATATATATATATATATATATATATATATATATATATATATATATATATATATATATATATATATATATATATATATATATATATATATATATATATATATATATATATATATATATATATGTGTGTGTGTGTGTGTGTGTGTGTGTGTGTGTGTGTGTGTATTATACACTTTCAGGCATGTTTGAAAACCCTACCTAAAGGCAACCTAGCAAAGGGTTTTTCATAAGTCGGAAATCTTCATCTTCAATTTGTGGACATTGGGTAAATGCTTATTCTTATTGATTTCATTTTAAACAGACACAGCGTGCTCCTGAATTATCTTTTAATCTAATTGCAGAGATCAAGTTAGCCTCGTTCACATTTCTGAAATTCGAATTGCCTTATGGGTAATCACCATCAAATATTAATTATATGATATATTCTACTACTCTCATATTTTATTGAATCTGTACATGAGAAAGTTTTCCGTACGTACAAATTTACATGATAATTATGATCCCAAAATTTCAGCTCCAATTTAACTTATTTTTTTTTATACTTTAGGTCAAAAATCGAATTTCTATAAAACAATGAAAACTATATCCCGATATCATCTCGTCCCAAAATTGTGTTTTACGTTAACATATTGTGTTTATAGTAATATATTCTATATTTCAAAATTGAAGCAAGAACAGTCCGTAATCATATGGTGTATTTGGCTTATTCAAACAAATGAATAATTTCTTTTAAGAAGGTATAGACTTTTTGATGATCTTTTGACCTAATTAAGGCCATACCTTAATGAGCATGAAACACCATCATAAATCTATAACCGAAAGCAATATGGCGTCAATTATCTGATGACTGGTTTTGAAGCCTGCAATTCAAACAAAGCGGAAAGAAGATAAAAAAAGATCATAATATATTGCAGTCTCAGGCCTACTTCATTTCATTAAAATAATACAGAGGAAACACGATGAATTGATATTTTAATAGACATATGAATGTTTCCAATATAACTCTATGAGCAATTTATTTTTCCAGAACGTTCGTGACCGAAGCATGGTTTCTCGCATAATTAGAGGTAGTTACTATTTTTTTAAAAAGCGAATTATGTTTAATAGGCTTATAAATATTTAGAAATGGTAAATTGCATTCAGTGCAAAATTTCCTGTTATTTATGCAGACAGTTTGCATTAGGTAATCCTCTGCAACATACAGTGATATGATGCAATAAAAAGCGACAGAAGGAACGAGAACATGTCGCAAGCCATCAAGAAGAATAAAAATAATTCGCAGCAAAAACCGGGCTTTCAAAGTCGAAACTCGAAACGTGACACCACTTTGCAGCAAAATCTGTTTATTCCAAGTCGAAAATCGAAACGTAATTTTTATCTTGAAGTAAAAATAATTAAGGTATAAAGACATACAGTACATTAATGTGGTTACATTTTTTCCAACTTGGTGTCGAATGAGACAATTGAAGGATGAAATTATTTTATAATTAAGGAATAATAAAGGTTTATTCACGTAGAGGGGACATACACGCAAAACTGAAATTCGCTCAAACTCCGTATATAAAGTTTTATCTTCTGAAGATTTGTACCTTTCTTTTTTACTCGTTACGAAGAAATTTAGAAATTTATGAAAAACCGATCATCTCTCCCGATCCGTCTTGAATAAACTAAAGCATTTCCCTCCCCCTGAACAATTAGCGGATGTGACATCATTTGAGATACTGTAAATGCTGGCATTGTTGATAATAGCACAGGAGTCAGCAGTTTTATCAATAAAGCACGACGAAATTTTTGACTACATGAAATCACCTAACGGTATTATAAAATAATTATTTTATATTACCGTTAAGGTAATTTCATGTAGTCAGAAATTTCGTCGTGCTTTCTTGATAAAACTGCAGACTCCTATGATAATACAGTCAATCATTCTATAAGTTGGCTGTACTTGAATGATTAAATTATGTCGACTCTCAGTGATGTGGATGACAATCCAGAAGTAGCATATTTCATGAACATCCAACCTTATATGTATGAACCCGAGACAAATTCATGTGGCAAAGACGTACAGGAATCGTCAGGTTCTGACAATGACGATGATTAAAAACTACCTTTAATTTTAAATACCAAACTAAATAGCAGTACAAAATCTAATCAATAAACCGGGTAGGTAGAGGGTTATACTTTTCAACCGATTACGATTTCTTTCACAATTCATTTTTTTGTTTCATTAGTTCTTCTTCTTTCTTTTCATTTTCTTATAAGTCAAAACAATTTAATATTACAGATCAGAGTTTTTCTTGCCAGTTTTTTTTTTGGGGGGGGGTAGGCTGGAAATTGGTTTTCACTTTCTTTAGCCTGGATTAATCCAACAGCTATTGATATGGACTTGTACATGTCATAATTGGATGAATGCTCGTCAAAGAAATGGACATTCAAAATATTAAACAGGCAACAGTTTTTTCAAATAATTTTAGCCTTTTTTCCACACAGGTGCTTGTGTAGTAAATGTGTTCTAATGTCCAACCAAGAATGGAGTATTTGTTGCCAATCTCAGTGGCTCTCGGCAGAGAAAATATGTGTGTGTGTGCGTGTGTGTGTGTGTGTGTGTGAGAGAGAGAGAGAGAGAGAAAGAGAGAGAGAGCATATGTTACACCCCCACCTCTTCCAAGGCTCCATAAACCAATCTGTTAAAAAATAAATACCACGTAGCCATGTATAAAGTGATTGAGTTGTTGTGAAATTATGTGTAATAGCTATACAATTCAGTAAATTGTTTTGTCCTTTTAGAGTCTACTGACACATATCATATAGACGATTTTTCCGTAGGGTGTAGAATATTCAATGTAAAAAAAATTATAAAAATATTACCATCATGTGTAGTGAGCACGATTCGCAAGACCTTCTCATCTGAACCCTTCACATGATTCATGTATTCTCGCTTCTGACTGATGAATCTGAAAATTTAAGACAGTTCTAGAAATATGTGTCAATGTATATGTGTAATGGCAAAATAAAATATCCGAAGCTACTGAGGTTTTAAACTTTATTGGCTGAAATTACAGGTTCAGGTATTGAAACCTTGACGGTGCTCCTGAATTATTGAGTCCTTAATGCTCCCACAGGAGTATGCAGTTTTATCAATAAAGCACGACGAAATTTCATGTAGTTAGAAATTTCGTCTTGCTATATTGATAAAACTGCAGAATCCTGTGATGCTCCCTGGCCTACGTCGAATACGACTCGACGGCGTGCTTCCCGTCTTCTGTCTTGTTATCAGAGTAGAAAAATATTTTAAAAGAAGAGTCGGCACTGCATCAGGCTTCAAACGCTAACGTTTTGGCTCAGACCCAATAGTTTGAAGAGTCTCTGGTCTTTTGAAAAACTTTCATGCTCGAAATGTCTCGGTCATAAATCCCTGCTCTCTTTAATTTGATCGCCCATACAAATAACCCTTCAGGATCCAATAGAAATGTGAAGAAATAAAAAAATATTTGTCGGGAACTGCTTTTATTCACACAATTCAGAGCTGCGCATTGAAACATCGTTTCTACTTGACACTGAGTATTTATATGCCTCTTGTACGGGAATCGTCTCAAATGACATCACATCCTGCTTGTATGAAAGGGAGATAACAACTTGAGGGGTAGGTTCTTTCCATTTGATCTCGGAATTCAACGCCGTTTTATTATTAAATGTTTGTGCAAATACAATAAATGCAAAGAAAAAAATAGGATAGATTATATACACAAACTACTACATATCCTTCTATTTACAATAAAATTTTGCAGGTTATGGTTTTTGTCCCCTTTAAAGCATTACTATTACAAATATAAGTACTTAATATGCAATATATAATCAGAGTTTTGCTTGTTTGCCTGCGTTAGTGCTTATACAACAAAAACACACATAAAATCGATAATTTCGAATGATAAGGATGTCTATCCAAGTGCCCCAAACTTCACATTGAAAGGAAACATTCATAGAAAATATTCGTAAGGTCCAGCGAGCTTCGTCAAGTCACATTACGTAGAAGAAAACAAGTACCATTAATACCTTGAACAAACTCCTAACATTTGTATTTAGTTTTTACATAGACATGTATGAATTCATTTATGTATGACGATATTACATAGACATGTATGAATTCATTTAAGTATGACGATAATTATTGCAGCTACCTCGACGTTTATTTGTAAGGTTTGAATATTAATTCAAAGAATAAACAGAGGTTTACACGTTCAGCGGATTATCCATAAGGTTATTCTCATCACCACCTGTTTAACATCTGCCAAGGCGGAATGCTTGGGGATTAACGAGATTCGAGTAATTGTGTTTATGATATGTTATGTAAAATTTATTACGCGATTATCATTCTACAGGTGATTTTATGATCAACGATACTAAACGTCTTAACTAATATTTTCTTTCCGTAAGAATCTACGTATGTACGTACGCACCTACATGTATGTATGTATGTATGTATGTATGTATGTATGTATGTATGTATGTATGTATGTATGTATGTATGTATGTATGTATGTATGTATGTATGTATGTATGTATGTATGTATGTATGTATGTATGTGTGTGTATGTGTGTGTGTGCGTGCGTGCGTGCGTACGTACGTACGTACGTACTTATGTATGTATGTATGTATGTATGTATGTATGTATGTATGTATGTATGTATGTATGTATGTATGTATGTATGTATGTATGTATGTATGTATGTATGTATGTATGTATGTATGTGTGTTTCTATAAGTATGTATGTATGTATGTAAGTATGTATGTAAGTATGTATGTATGTATGCATGTATGTACGTATGTATGTATGTATGTATGTATGTAAGTATGTATGTAAGTATGTATGTATGTATGCATGTATGTACGTATGTATGTACGTATGTATGTATGTATGTATGTATGTATGTATGTATGTATGTATGTATGTATGTATGTATGTATGTATGTATGTATGTATGTATGTATGTATGTATGTATGTATGTATGTATGTATGTATGTATGTATGTATGTATGTATGTATGTATTACATCACCTATAACGATTTTACAAACGTAAATTAACCTTCATTTGAATATCAGCTATCTTTTTCCTAAGTACCATTTTCTTACAGAGCTCTAAAAGTGCATGATTCTTTGAGTTTACATGGACATAATCATATGAGGCTCGATGCATGATTCTTTGAGTTTACATGGACATAATCCTATGAGGCTCGATGCATGATTCTTTGAGTTTACATGGACATAATCCTATGAGGCTCGATGCATGACGTCTGGTAAAGAGTATACACCTGTAAATTTCTATCATCTGCTACCAAATCCATCATTGTCTTAGATTGTATTTGTTAATATATATATATATATATATATATATATATATATATATATATATATATATATATATATATATATATATATATATATATATATATATATATATATATATATATATATATATATATATTCTTAAATCCAGATCATAATTTAGCATATAATAAAACATCAGAATAGGAATGAATTATTTGCATAACATTTGCAATCGAATTTACAAATAAAATAACATAATGATAAATTCCCTCTTAGCTAACCGTCTGTTTTTTCAAACTCGATATGATGCAAAGCAAGCTAAAAGTTGCAACATACAGTTCTTCAGATTATTTTGCCCATGAATAATATGATTATTTTGAAATAAAAATTTATTCAAACGTTTTCGGGAATCACTTAAGAATACATCCACTTTCAACATAAATGATCCGTAATAAGGTCTTCTATTACGTTTTCTTTGGTTGTTACTTTTGCAATGTACGACCTCATTTTACCTACAGATTCGTGTGTTTCCGGTTGTTACTTTGCGATGTTCGACCTCATTTTACCTACAGTTTCGTGTGTTTCCGGTTGTTACATTTGCCATGTACGACCTCATTTTACTTACAGTTTCGTGTCTTTTCCAGCACACTTATTCCCATTATTATTAACTGGGGACAATCTGACCAGGCACCATTTGAAGACAAACGCGTTTTTGAAACACGTTTTCGTGTGTCTAAAAATCGATTGAGTATGCTGAAGTTTCTGGTTGGTATTAAATCGCCTTCTCTACCCATTATTCCGTACTTATGCTTGCATGTTTGTGTCCACGTCCAGCTAGTTGATTGTCCAGTATCTTTCGTCCTCGTTGCTGTTGTTGATGTTTTCAGCAAACGATATGATATTCATGGCGACCAGTATTAATGGTGGAGGAAGAGACCGGGAAATCACCGGAAAGAACCACGGACCCACGAGAAGCTAATGGCAAGCTTTCTCACATATCCACATTTACCGTATCCTAGACTTCAACCCACGCAGACAGAGGTGAGATGGCAGTGATCCGTAATGGACAGTGCTTTAGACCACTCGGGGGCCCTTTCGTCCTCGTTGAAGCAGAAGTGGATTTTTCTTTATATAACCGATGACATCATATTCACATCTTAAAAATTGCTAACTCGAACCTTTTATTTCCTCCTACGGGAAGAGCGCATAAGTTTTAGACTTTTGTCTTCATTTCTGTAATTACTTCAATACATTCAATGTAAAATTGATTTCCCAGAAAGGTCGTGACCGGCTGCTGGATTATGCATTAATGTAGGTAGTTAGGGCTTTGTGGCAATTTCCGGATTTTCTCGCTTAAAGCTGCTTAAAAGAAGAAAGTGCCGTCAATTGATGTCATTGCCTTATGTACTTCCGTAAGTTGTCGTGAGTATTGCAATGAAGTGAGATAGCATAATGTATACCTGCTTCTAGCATTAGAGGACTGCTTCCTGTAATAATACATTGTTTTCGTTGAGACCGATCGGGTGGCCTAAGTAGTTAGAGCGTCTGCTACGAATGAGGGAGGTCGCGGGTTCGAACAGCAGCCGGATAAAAAAAGACATAAAATGGTACAAACACAGAAAGGGTACATGCACCTGCCTTGCTTGCGGAATTGCGTATTGCGGAATTGTTTATTTTAAGAAAATGCTGGCATTTAATTTGATTAGCATTTCTTGTTTTTCTGACCGTGGACGCAGTTTGTGAATTTGTAATTAATTACTATTAACAAAGTCGGTCAGTAAAAATATGACGCTATATACAAGTAACACCCACCATGTGATTTAGGTGGGTGGGTGTCATAAAAGTCAGAGCAAATACAAATTTTCAAACTATTAAGGGCACTGCAGTCTTAAGAACACTGTAGGCTCTGGAAAAAAAAACAACAAAAAATAATGCACTGCGGCCCTCCACCGTCCCTGGTAGTCATTAACAATATACGCAGCATGATGCCCACAATCGCGAGGCCCAGGGCAACCCATGCCTTAAGAGGGTACTGATTAAGAGGCGAGAAAGTTCAGTCCCCTCCCCTCTTCTCCTCTTCGCGTGAAAATTAAATAGTCGGTCTTTAATACAAAGCAAAATTCTGAGTGGGATCGAGCCTCAGGTTCGGTCAATGTGGGTATGTGATAAAGCGTGCCAGCAGTTTTTCCTGGGGAGGTTTTTTTTTTCCCGGGATTTTCCCAAGTTCTTCCTCCACCATTTATGCTGGCCGCCATGTAACATGTGCTGAAAAATGGAAATGGCGTTAAACCCTACAACAGCAAGACAAAATCGGTAACTTTTAAAGTCAGACATTTTGTTTCATTGCGTCCAGGCACTCATGGTCATAACTTGATACTTAAGATTTCCTAATCAATTACTTCATGTGGTGGATTGTTTTGTTCAAACGTTTGCATTTCCAAGATAGTCTGTTTCAAAAGCGGAAGTGGCTACTCATCCGGAGGCACCCGAACGTCGTCGACCGGAGTCTTAATGTGAAAGTAGTTTCACATAACCATCGTTTCTTTTCCCTGATGGCAAAAACAATAAACATGTTATATATTTTCCACCGGGCGGAGATTATGCATCAGCTTATATGGCCTCTAATTTGGTCAAGCTAATAAAGTTGAATCCGTGTGAAGTTTATTATTCCAAATCAGTTCATCAATGTTTTTTTCTAATTAGTACTTTCTCAGAGTTCAGGACGATCCCGTTGGCAAAAATTATGGTGAGAAATCAATAACGTAATTTGTATCGCTTTAGATCTTTATTCCCATGAAAATAGTGAAGAATGCTATGAAATTATACTTGTTTAGATCTCTTTATATATAATACTCAACATGCAGGTAGAAACTGAAGGAAAAGAAAATAGGACAATAAGAACACAAAGAAAATCACTGTAAAATTAAAACACTACTACTACTACTACTGCCGCTACTACTACTACTACTACTACTACTAATAATAATAATAATAATAATAATAATAATAATAATAATAATAATAATCAAAATAAAATTGAAAATAATATACTACTAAAACTAATAATAATAATAATAATAATAATAATAATAATAATAATAATAATAATAATAATAATAATAATAATAGAAAAATGAAAATCTATATACTTTAATAGTTAAAATTTGATGCACATGTGAGATTCAGAGAGAGAGAGAGAGTGAGAGAGAGAGAGAGAGAGAGAGAGAGAGAGAGATAGAGAGAGAGAGAGAGAGAGAGAGAGAGAGAGAGAGAGAGAGAGAGAGAGAGAGAGAGAGAGAGAGAGAGAGATTCACATGAGGTGGGTAATTGAGGTATACATGATTGAATATATACAGAGCCAAAATTCATATATCTATAAGTTGACTATAACCAAAGTCATGTAGATTCCGTAAAAGACGTTTTTGCTTTTTGTTGGGGGGGTGCCTCATTTATGTATTAGTCCTTTATGGATTTATGCACTTCAGACAGAAATCAATAGATTCTCAAAATGCATGGGTTAGTTTCATGACAGCTGTGCTGCTGAGTGTCAATTTTCCAGATAAACGATTTTTCTCAACCAAGACCATATTTGTAATTCAGCGCATTTTGGAAAGACTCATTTGTTTTCAGTCCATGTCTACTGAGGTTTTCAAAGGTGTGAAAAAATTAATTTTTAGTGCGGACCGTTTAAGTTATTTTTGTTTGAATACAAGTATTAAATGAAGAAAAAGCTCAACACAGCTGACAAGTTTCTTCCGAAAATAACAGCCTATCACATAATTAAATACAGTTGTTTCCAATCGACAAGACAGACCTAGTCGCAAGGAACGTATGATGAATGGGATTGTTTTATTGTTACCGAAATCAAGTTTGAATTATGTACGGTACTCGACATTGCTATCATTTAGAATGATCACAGTTCAAGAGCATCGTGTAATGAAGGCGTCGAGCGTTGTCTGTTTTAGTAAATCGTTAATTTCTTTTATCTTTGTATAAAATGTAAAGTTATGTCCCTGTGTCAGACTGACGGGTGTAATACTGCATTGTTGCTCCCCGTCGGCATAGCGTCAGATCAGAGAGCACACACCTGGCTAATAAAATACTAATATTTAATTAAGGAAATAAACGATGTTTTTATTATCACGGTTAGAAATGAATAGCATCAATTATAATTAGATAATAAGATGATAAACGAAATGACATTGCTATAAGCCTTTAGGTATTAATAATTCGCCTTAAAAGCTAACTCTGCCCAGACTTCAGACGAGCCTTTTGTCAAGCCTAATCTGCGTCGGCGCGGCTGTAAACTATTGTTTAAACATTGCGTGTGCTTGGGACATTTCCGTGACTTTGTCTCCCTTTTATAACAATTCATCTGCCATATTTGTTTGGTGAACACACAATGAATGATCAGAGATTTGAAAGTGTTGTCTGCTTCCTATATTTACAATGTCGAAACAAGCAAAAGAAAACAATGTCAACTACAAATTTGCCTTTCACGTGGATTCAACAAATGGTTTAATTCTATGTACAAGTGTGCAAAGGGATATAACTCTCAGATCTTACGGTAGTTTTAAAGAATTATTCAGTGGTTAATGAATAGGATGAACTGCATCTCCCTGTTATCTGAGGAAAATAGATTCGCCCATACCGTTTTTAATATAGCGCCTCAGTGTTAGGATGGAAACTCCGTTAAGCATGAAATGCACAGAATACGACAGTCTTATGGACACTCTTGTCACAATCAAAAAGAAATTATAAATCAATGAATAAAATTAGTAAGATTTGTTCATTTTTTAGAAATCACGTTAATGATTTTCGTTATTGAAACAAACTGGGATTTATACAAAAACTAAAGAACAGTCTGTGTCTCTCAATAGTTAGATATAAACCCGTGCGAGTAGCAGGATGATAAGAAATCAGGGAACCAAACTAATGAGCTCAGTGTTTCATGAAATACTTGCACTTAGAGAATGCTTGTTCTATGAACTCTCACGAGCACAGAATGTTGTTAGTCCGAGTTTCATCTGACCCTTAACACCCCACAGATAAAATCTTATAAACTCAATGAATGTCAGCCATTCTTTCTTCTTATGTAAGAGACAACGGTTTGTTGCGGATTTCCTACCACCTACAACCATGAAGTCATGGGGCTAATATTTTACGTACGTTGATATTAGTTGTGCATTCTTTATTAAATGTTGGCGTTTATCTCGGATTGTACTTGCACTGTATAAATTATTTTATACCTGTGATCATGAAACTTGAAAATGGATACATCTTAATAAGTACTGCCGCCTCATCTCAAAATGTAGGTCACTGAGACATATTTCACACTTGACTGCCTTTTACGTTTACATTTATTTCGCAATATCTGTTCTTGCTAGAATTATCAAACTAGATAATTGTTTGCGTCTCTGTTATCCTTATCAAATGATAAGATCGTTCACCAGATCTCTTTGAATATCATCAGATATCTTTATACCAATTGCAATGTCGTTCCACTTTAAACATTCTCGGTATTTTTCATAGCATGCTATGAAAACCTCCATATGTAAATATGATTGTCATTACTTTCTAATATATTTAATGGAATCCCAGTGGCTAACTAACAGCAATGTAAGCAATAACTACAGGCTGCTAAAACCAAATAATGTAGATATTTGCCCGTAAATGCTTGCGCGTAGAACATTCAGTCTTAAATGTGTTATTTTGTATACCTCGTCTCAATTTTTAATAATTATCCGCTTCAAACGCATCAAACTGGTAAGGACCAGTACGATTACCATGCCCACCCTCGCCCCCAGCCTATACAACCTCAGTCTCTTTCAGAATCAGTTTAAATGAGAAAGAGACGATGGCATTTTGAGGAGAACTGATTAATCCAAGGTGTGTGAACTAATAGAAAGACCCCATTAGTCAAGATTTATTGAAATACAATCTATTTAGTTATGATGTTTCGAATGGTCTTTTCACCCCATGCGGTACATCATAATGGTGAGTACAATCCGAAGCAAAGCGATATGGCAGTTTTCCTATTGATTTTAACGATTTTCAGTTCATATAAAATTCCTTCTTTCAGCAATTACAGTAAATTAAAAATAACGTGGAAATGTGGGCAATACATTGGGGATAAAATATTTAAACCATATGAACTGGAACCAGAGAAAACTACTACTGCCAAGTTTGGAATCTTATCTGATTTTTATTTGCTTAGTTTAACTATTTTTGGGAGTAATAATTGCAATTATAATAATTAATGGCGTCACTGTGTTATTTGTCTAAAATTATAGTTTATTTATTTAATCTGCATTTTCGGACCTTGCTTGTCATTAGTACAATCGCACGAACTATTTTTACATGTCCTATCGGAAAGTGAATTCACATCATAACAAACAGTTTATTTATGTCTCTATTTATTTATTTGTTATTTATTTATTTGTTTATTTATTTATGTGGGTTTTTTTGTTTGGTTGTTTATGTATTTGTTTGTTTGGTTGGTTGGTTTTTGTTTGATTGTTATTATTTATTTATTTTTATATATTTATTTTATTTATTTACACAATTGTTTTAATAAATAACTTAGTGTTGCCAATTACCAACCAAACATTAGTAATGCTATTAATTTGTTATAAATGTGTTTATTTCGAATTCGATATTATTGCCTACCAGAACTCAAAAGTACATCTCGGGCCTCTTGTTTGTCAGCACAAACATATCAAAACGTATGCTTCACAACAATGATGCAGCTATTAATATCAAATGTCTGTTTTTACAAATAAGTAGCCGCTTATCAAATGATATGTTTACAAACCTGGAATAAAGCTAAATCGCCATTTATCTTTAAAGCTGGGACGATTTCGCCGTTATTCTGGTCATTATACCGGTTGGTTTAAAAACTCAACCTTTCATGTGCCATGCTTTTATGGAGACAGATAGGCCCACGAGGAAATACGAATTAAAACAAAAGACAAGTATTTATTACGTCTGATTTCACTGCCTTTCTCTATAATCCTCAAAACATTTTCATACATCAATATTTCTTAATATATATATATATATATATATATATATATATATATATATATATATATATATATATATATATATACAAAATCGGTTGGTGATATTTTGAAGAAAGTAAGTCCGTTAAACGTTGATTTTGTTGCTGTTTAAATTATAGACTGCGATATCTTTACTATTCGTTTGCTTCTGCATGCAAATAAATTCGATGTAACCCATACTTCTTATGAAAATGGGCTTAGAAACCATTCTTAGGGTAGTGGGAAAACAGTATGGTCCCCTTGCACGCTAAGTATATTCCTGATAGGAATTCAAAATTTCTATCCACCTTTTCCTATATTCCATGCCATCGTTTGTTCTTACTGCACATATTGTAATGCTTAACCGACTAACAACAATTAGACGGCTTCGAACCCCGGCCGACTCATACCAAAGACTTATTGATTGAAAGACTTGAAGGTTTGGATTATCTGAACCATCTGTGGTGGATCTCATTAATCAATGATCAATGTTGGAACAGAACCATAAGAATTCCATGTCATAAAGATTGTCCTTTTCATGTAACTTATATTTTATAATCTTTCTTTCATGCCAAGCAACTGCATTAGTTATTTATTTTTCTAGATCATTTTATTAATCGAATCACCTGATTTTGTTATACTACCTTTGCACTAATGTTACATTTTCGAGCAAGTTTCACTTATGTAGAGCATAGAGAATAAGTATTAAGTAGCGTATGGGGGGGGGTAGACGGGGCGGTAGCCACGCCTGATGTCTCGGGGCACCAAAACCCTGGTGCCAAAGATCTTGGGACACAAAAATACCTTTGGGCCATCATCATCGTCCCGGGCGTTATTTACCCTAATTACGCCACTGTCATTATATATGTATGTGCATTATTACCTTTGCTATATGCCTACTTGCTAATGTCTTTTAATATTTCCATGTATTTGCACCATGTTTATCAATATAATCCTTTTCTAACCATTCGTAAACAATACTGGTGGATTCAAAAAAGAAACTCCCAAACAATATTACATACAGTTGTCATGACTTCGTGACTCTTCTTTCACTAAGACTCATTGGTACATCAGGCCATCGCAGCTCACCTTTAAGATGTTTTGTTTTATACTCTTCTTGTACAACGTGAGTACAGATTCCACGGCGACCTTATCGCTGGCTATATGAAACAATTTTCAAAGCAATATATTTCTTTTTACATAACAGAATATTAATAAATTGAGCCAAAATACTCACACTGACCTTCATTCACTTCAATTTTGCAACAGGCCTCTCAGTCTTGCACAGCCATCAAATGACAAGTTTAAACATATAAAAAAAACTTAAAAATTCACAAAACGCATATATATTTGTTTTCATATATGTTATTCTTACTTTATGATCATACATTTCACACTTAAATACGATCTTCACCTTTGAAAAAATATATGATTACATTTACTGATTCCGTATGTTATAATTTTTTAAATTATAGACGTGTCGACGTTCCTCACTATGAATGCATAGGAATAACAAATGACACTGGACTAGGATTCCACATCAGAGATAATGACGGCTAGGATATTTTCGTAATTTGAAACGGAAAACCTCAAATTTGAAAGGTGTACTTACTTAACAATAGTAAACTAAAAAAAAACAACACAAAAACGTTATCTGATTTAAAGAAAGGCAGTTAAAGAATTTTAAAATAATGACAAGTCAAACATGAATTACATTGATAGCTATAGTTGTGTCAATCTGATTAAAATTAGTTCTCCAATATTATTCATGATAAATCTGATAGCGACTGCTTAGGAGTCATGTTTTGGCATAATCGCTAATTTTATCAGCCATCAGATGAAATCTTTTATCTAAGCGTTTGGAGACTGAGCAGTGTGGATGAATAACATGAATGTATACCGAATGATTTGATTCACTAAAATTTTTGAAAGCTGCATTTCCATTGGCTAATTCAATGGTCACCAGAACATGAACCCAAAGCGGTCGTCGTCAGATCTTCACGTAGGACAGCGGAGATCTGTTTTTAATCAGATTGTATTTGTGTGGAAATGGAACAGGAAATGGACTTATGCAAGCTTAATAGATAAATCATGGGATAATAGCCAGCGCATGAGACATTCACTGCTACTTTATTTAATTACTAATCACCAGTCGGTTGTTTGCTAAAGTTTTGTGTCCTTTTCTGTTTCTAAATATACTTTTTCACCGGACTTTATACGAACGTCTCCATTGTTGACATCAATTTCTACATCTTCGTTTTTCTCACGGGCCCATTCCTGAATTTCTCCTGATCCAAACGCGACAAAGAATAATGCCCCAAACGTATAAATAGCAGCAGCAATGTAGAAAACTGTCTGCCACTGTTCACGTGTTTTCTGTAAAGCGAAATGAGCTAAGAAATTAATTAGGTGACAACATCAAGTACAAATTTTGAAGATATAAAATATTGAAATATTGTTTTAAAGATAAGTACTCTATTGTCGTATAACAAATACTCGCTAATGGAAATTTAATGTTTTTATTTGTAAATATACACCTAAATGCAATACAATTAGCGAAACAAATATCATATCACCACCACCTCAAATCACCCTCGTTATGAATTTTTAATTTATTTAATTTATGTGGTGGCGTGGCAAATGATTGCATGTGTATCCATCAGTTGGCATTTGACAAGGATGCTGTATGTTACAAAGAGGATAAGGCTTTTGTGATAATCGTGCAAATACATAAAGTTGGGATGAGGGTGAGTATTAATGAAAAATTATAAAGAAATTTCTACTTATAAAATTCAAACTTTGAAGTGAAACAATGAATATTTAAGACAAGATTAATATGTGTTTGCGCGTGTGATTTGAACTTTCAACAAACCTTTAACATTTTTTCAATCATATCGCTACAATGTCAGTAGTGTGGAAGTTTATGGTGATGTCTAGCACTGGCGAATAATGCCAAAGACACGTAACATGATGTCTCACTCGGTCACGTTATCCTGATACCAGGCTGACCAGTCCTAACATTAACCTCTTAATGTTGAATCTTTTGTATTACTCGACCGCGGCTCGGACCCGTGACCTATCGCAGCCGAAGCGGGTGCTCTAACCAGTAGGCCAACAAAGCGGTTAAGGCAAGATTAATATCTCAAAAAATTAAACGTTTGCTGACTGTTCGCCTATAAATTAACCAATCAATTAATAAGCATTGACAAGTGAGACGGAATTAGCCAGAGCTGCACATTTCTTGGTGACGCGCATCTTCTATGGCTATTTCTTTTCCCAGTCTCCGACAGTTTGCTCAAAATTAAACTAAAATGTGTTTTCTTCTCATACAAAAGATACGCACTTTTGGTTTGATTATAGCATATACTTGCATTAATTATTGCCCAAATCTTCATCTCATCGTATCGCCTTTAAAAACAAATGTCCCATGAATTCGAACAAATTACCTTAGATCAGGCCTGAACGCATCTTATATAGCGGATTAGACAGGGATATCGCAATAAATATTGTATACCAGTCAACCAAAAGGGATTAAATGGTTGGCTGAAAGTAAAAAGTCAATCTTGAAGTGTCACTTTGAGGGGGGGGGCGGATGTGGCGGTTGCCCTGATCGTCCTGAGTTCTTGTTGCGCCGAAACCAAGGGTGTCAGAGGCAATGGGAAGCGAAAACCCCTGTGGTCATTCATAGTCACCCTGGGCGCCGTTTACCTTTAGTACGCCACTACTGTTTATGTGGCCACTCACCAAGATTACCAAACATTCTCACATCCAGACGCACACCCAGTTCGTGAGTTTTACGCTTCATTTGTTAATAACTTGATGCTAATCGCCATGGAAAGTTTTAGCTGAGTCTTTGCATGAGTGTAATACTTATTTTTAGCTTGGTATAGGTATGTGTATAATAATTTTTAGTTGGATCTGGCTGTGTGAAATCATTTATAGATGAATCTGGGTATGTGTGTGTAATAATTTTAAGTTGAGACTAGATATGTGTGTGATAATTTTTAGTTCAATCTGGGTAAGTGTGTGTGTTTTCAGTTGGGTCTAGGTATATGTGAAATAATCTTTAGTTAAATCTGTATGGGAATTGTTAGTTTGGTCTATGTATGTGCACAATAATCTTAATTAAATCTGGGATTTTGTGTGAGAATGTTTAATTAAATCTGGTTATGTGTGTAAGAATTATATATCATCCTGGGAGATATCTCTCTCTCTCTCTCTCTCTCTCTCTCTCTCTCTCTCTCTCTCTCTCTCTCTCTCTCTCTCTCTCTCTCTCTCTCTCTTTCCGTTATACCATCCCTCCTTTTCAATGATCATATCAGTGTACTAAGTAAACATGCTCATTATTTATGGATCTGATTTATAATAATCATATTTAATTATCATCTGATTAAATTTAAATTTAGCATTATTTATGACTTGATAATGGCACGCTTACGTCAGTGGTAATGTAACCAATAGCAATCGGAGCCAGAATTCCTCCCAGAGTACCCAAAGTGTTGGAGATTCCGAAAATAACTCCGGCGTATTTCGGTGCGATGTCCACGGGGTTGACAACAAATCCACTTCCATACTGGCACCCTGAAAAAGCGACCCCCAACGTCAGGAAAACAACAGCTAGTACTGGCTGGGTGCTATCCATGAAACTTGTGATAACGACGAACAGAGCGGGCACCATCTCCCCTGCAACATATATAAGATTCTGAGACCTTATTCTTAATATAAAGTCCCTGATAAATATGAGCGTCTCTCAATGATTTTTATAATAAAATTTGTCGTTGTTCATTTTTTTCTTCTCAAAATTGTTTCAAATACCCGGTCGAATTACACGGTATGTTACCTATACTTGTCAGTAGTAACGTCATCAATTAAAATATGTACTCTTCTTATACAGCAGATTTCAAGATAAATGGATAATGTTTTTTTAAAAAGCTTTTCTAAAACAGTTCGCACAGTCATGAATTTTCTTTCTGTTCTTCAAATACAACATAACTTTTAAAATCAATGTTACTTGCACATTTCTCACCCAAGATACTGAACAACTCAAGAGGATGAACGCGGGTTCATTTTATCTTCTACAGTCAAAGGGAAACAAATCCAATATATCATAAAACAATACTAATAGAGTAGTTTCCCATAAGTATAAAACTAAGTTCATTCAAAAATTGGAACATGTATGTATACCCAGTGAGTTGAAAAGTTTCCTGCATGTCGTTGTGGAGATCATCTTCCGTCTCCGAAGAAAATCGGCTATATGTGCTGACACATTGACCATGGCCCAGAACCCGATGTAAGGTAGAGCCGACAGGGCACCATTCTAAATTGATAAAGCGCACAGATATAATAAACCTCAGTTCATTGAATAACTTAATTTCTATTTAATAAAATAATCCAGAAGAACATAATAATTGGAAAAAATGTTTTTTATATTTACAGACACACACACACACACACACACACACACAATTTAACAAAATAATTTATTTCTCTAGAATATAAAGTGATAATCGAGAAAAAAGAACTTACTGTTTTACCTATTAATTGTGGTCAGCGAAATGATGCTGTGTCAATAATTATCTTGTTGAATCACAGAAAATATTATTGCAGTTTTGAATTCAGTATAAATGCCAATATATGTCTTGATCCAAGAAATATTTCAGAGCATATTTTCCATTTCCTGGGAATAGGATCACTTGAATTCGACAATTTGAAGAAAATAAAATTTAGCTTAAACTGGTCACAACATAATAGAACTTAACGTGTCAAGTGTTAAAGCAAAAAAAAAAAAAGCAAGCCTTTATCAAAAAATGAGTAATACGAATAATTAAGACGTAAAACAGATACAGGATGAGAGTCACAAATTAGTTCTTCTGGAAAAAATACAAGATTGATACCAATTGATATGACCTTGATATAACCTTGACTCAGCGTAATGATTCTTACTCTGAGAAAGAAAAAGGATCATTTACCAAAAGCTTCACTGATTTTGAAACAAGGTCAGCAACTAAATACAATGTTTCTATTATTAGTTGTTTACGTCAATGTAATAAAAGGTCAGTCAGGTCAAGCAGAACTGAACTTAATTCAATAAATAATGTTACATTACAATAGCGTGTAATGGAATTAAAAAATTTAAAACAAACAAACAAACAAACAATTAAGTATGCATACTTTTTTATATACATACACACATACACACATACATACATACATACATACATACATACATACATACATACATACATACATACATACATACATACATACATACATACATACATACATACATACACACACACACATACATACATACATACATACATACATACATACATACATACATACACACATACACACATACACACATACATACATACACACATACACACATACATACATACATACATACATACATACATACATACATACATACATACATACACACATACATACATACACACACATACATACATACATACATACATACATACATACATACATACATACATACATACATACATACATACATACATACATACATACACACACACATACATACACACACACATACATACATACATACATACATACATACATACATACATACATACATACATACATACATACATACATACATACATACATACATACATACATACATACATACATACATACATACATACATACATACACACATACATACATACACACATACACACATACACACATACATACATACACACATACACACATACATACATACACATATTCTGTCATTCATAAGAAATTACATCTGATAGTTTCGCAAGAACACACTGTGAGTGGATGTGATTATCGAAAGAACTATTGACAGAAGATTAATATTACCTGTTTGATGTCAAATTTCAGGACTTCCTTCATATATGTCGGTATGTTTGTCATGAATGTATACGTGCCCCAGTTGGCGCACGTGTGGGTTACAAATATGGCCCAAACAGGAAGTGACGTAATTATTTTCAGCCAAGGTATTTTGATAGTCTGAAAATATTAGATGCACACTCAGTAAATATTAATGTCACAATTTAGTTACTACAACTCCAAGAACAAATGCCAAGAATTTTGTACATTACAACTTATTTTTGAATTTTTAACTAAGAATGAAAAATAGTAATGATCAGGTCCGCGGGCCAACGGCAGCCATTAACTTGCCTGCACAACACACTTAAGATTCAATCACAACTAAGCACACAATAAAACAAAAATGATACTACTGAGTCGGTGTTATAAGTACAAGTGCACAGCAGACATAATGATACGACGTCCTGGTATTTAAGTCAGATTTATCTACACACCCATTCCGGATATCTACGAAAAAAATCTAGGTATATAAGATTAAGAATGGAGAATTAAAAGTATAGGATTAACTATAAAGAAACAAAACTATTCACTAAACAGAGCGGAAAGTGCTATTTGAAGAGAAATTCCAAATACCTGTACTAAAGGCAACATTGGATAAAATACAAGGGACATCCATATATAATGGAAACATTATATTTGAGATTGATAAAAACAAAGTTGAAAGAAGTGAAAAAAGCTTTTTATCTACTTGGTTTTCTAGTTAGGACCTGGTACAAATGATGCATTTTTCATAGAAAGTGCAGTAGATGTGGGAAAATCGGACACACTTTGAAAAAAATGTCCAGACAATGAAATAGAACAACAACACCTAGCGAAGCAGCAACAACAGCAACAAGAACAGGCAGATCAAATCGAACCAACTCAATCCAAAAGCGCTAAAGACAATCAAATAAAACAATCAACCCAAATAACAGGATCAGCCATCCAATTTAAAAGAACAACAACACTTGTTGAAGCAACAACGACAACAACAGCAACAAGAACAGATCCAATCGAACCAATTTAATCAAAAAGCGCTAAAGACAATCAAATACAGCAAAGAAGAGAACCAAAGCAACAACAACAAATAAAGCCATCTAAACTAAAATAACAATTGAAAAAGCCTAACCAACAACAGCCATCAAAACAACAATTGCAAATTAATCAGCCTAAAACGAGTACGTTGCCAATAGAACTACCATTGCAAGAGACAACGATACA
This sequence comes from Potamilus streckersoni, assembly GCA_016746295.1. Taxonomy (NCBI): domain Eukaryota; kingdom Metazoa; phylum Mollusca; class Bivalvia; order Unionida; family Unionidae; genus Potamilus; species Potamilus streckersoni. The sequence goes on along the minus strand of JAEAOA010002224.1, from coordinate 172,595 downwards.
TGTAAATCTGAACCAACAGCAGCCATCAAAACAACAACAAAGTCCATTAAAACAGACAAAAAATACAGTGCCAACAGAACTATCACTGCAATGTGATTTATCTCATCACATGTAAGAACTGTGGCCTTCAGTACGTCGGAGAAACTGAAAAGCTACACAAAAGGATAAACCTTCATAGATCTGATTGGATGACAAAAATGCTGTACAGAAGCCCGGTCGCAGAACACTTCTCCTCCCCATGCCACACTTTCAGTGATGTAATACTTATCGCTATTGCTAACAACCACAGCTGGAGTTCCGAAACCAGGAAGGAAAAGGAATCATTCTGGATACACCGCCTTAGAACATTCAAACCAAGCGGTCTAAACCAAGAAGACTAGAAAATGAAAAACTATGCACTAGTAGAATTTAACATTTTCTAAATCTTTTTATTATTCTTCAATTTTTACTATAGGAAAAACCGGTATAGAATCAAATATCCGGGATATAATCTGCGTTACATAAATGTACAAAAAGTAAAAATAGATGTCGCTTTGGCTTGTAGACTTTTAGGGAATTATACACCGTTTTCAGTTTCCGCAACTAGTCTATACAAGCTGGTTGTATTTATAGTTTTAACCCATGTGGAGACAACCATGTAGAGGTTTACAAACACAATGTTTTTGTGTTTATTTGTTTGTCGTATATATGTTTTGCATTTGCCTTTGAAAAAGACTCATTAGGAGTCGAAAGCGCATAGGCTAGTTAGTTACTAGTTTAGTACTGTTCGTCGTCAGTTTATTGCATCTATTTTTATCAATCCCTGACACACGTGATCCCTTGGTGGATCCAGTACAGTTGAAAGGGTTGTTATTCGCCATATGATTTGTATTCTTTATATATATATATATATATATATATATATATATATATATATATATATATATATATATATATATATATATATATATTTATATATATATATATATATATATATATATATATATATATATATATATATATATATATATATATATATATATATATATATATATATATAATGCTTGAAAATAAAGAAATATCATAGCACAAACAATAAATAAGGCAGGAGGGCCTCCATATATTGTCTACGAAGATCAATCAGGGAGAGCACCCTCCACAAAAAAAAGAAAGTACTATCCCTGAATTATACAGGAGACTGCTTGATAATATTAGGTAGAATTAATATTTAATACAAATTATATATATATATATATATATATATATATATATATATATATATATATATATATATATATATATATATATATATATATATAGTTTAATACAAACAATACTATAATACAGGTTAGAGAAATTAAATTCGTACTCTACGGAGTTTCGAACCCAGGTCCTCGAGTAAATGGCACCCATCAATTGCCTGCACGCACCAACCCATATACCGTCACGACTAAGCACGCATCACAACAAAAAAAAAAATGATGGCACTGAATCGGTGTTATATAAGCTGAATACCAGTTCGTTCTATGTGCCTAACAGAGAAGATCAGGCCCACGGCCAAAGCGAACGATGTAATAGCCTTGGGTCCTGTGCTTCTCCGCAATGCAACTTTTTCTACTTGGTTCTCCTCGCTCATCGCTTGCTGCCTTGGACCCCGCACATCCTAAGGCAGGGTCTAGAGAGGAGCCTACATTATATGTTTAATCAAGAGATCATATGAAAGAAATCTAAAAGTAACATACCGTTTTAGAGGTTGATATTTTTCCTTTCAAGCTGTGCATGATATAGAGTTTTTCTTCCTCTGAAATCCGAGAGTGTTCCCATGGCGTGTCGGCCACCACCAACATCCAAGCTACAAACCAAACCAACCCAAGACCACCTGAGAACGCGATCGAAGATAGAAAAACGACATTACAATGTAGGCAAGTTAAAACAATTACCACAAAAGTATGAATCTACACAAAACTAAATGTAAGTTTCACGACTAATTCAATATACTTACAAACAGGATCTAAAACACTATCTCTTTAACTAGTACGTAGATTCCTCAAAGACGTTAGATTTTTCTCAAAAACAAAACCATATAAAATATTGTTGGCAATTGGAATGGTTATCCCTAATGTAATTTTTTTATCCTCGTTCTTATGAGTGCTTCTTTTAATCATACTCTATGTGTGTGTGGGAGTAATGTCATGGTGAGTTGTGGCCTTAAGCAAAAGCGGGGCACAATTTGGAACATTTTTGGCGTGGCCCACTGGATTTACGCGCGATTCGTCCTGTGAGCACGGTATTTTTAAATCAACTATTAAACAAGTTTCGTATGATATTGAACTTAAAAGTTTCTTCCATAGCTTTAAATTTACTCCCTCTCTATTGATATTTTTTAAAAATTACTGACGCACGAGGCCTCTGTGACCGAGGGGCCCAAATGGGCCAAATCGGTCCAATCAGTGTAAGACAGGCCCTAGTCATGGCCTTTGTTGCATTGGAGTTTCGCGTTTTAATGCTGGAAGTCTGATGTCATGGACTTTGTTGTTTGTCATTTGGTACCTGTCAATTTTCCTTCTGTGCTAAAGGTTATTCTACTTTTGAGTTTTATTGCTTTATGTATGTAGTCCTCCCTTTTTAGTCGTGTATGGGGACCCTGCTTAGACATTGAAGCATGAAAGTGCTTTGAATAATCCCTTTCATTTAATGCGACGCGATGATGGCCGAAAGCCTTAAGTCTGCATTTATTTGGATGTGAGCTTTCACGGTTTCTAATTACTTTATTCAGTATTGTTAAAGGCGATGGCATGGTGAAGTGTGTGTATGTCTGTGTGTGTGTGTGTGTGTGTGTGTGTGTGTGTGTGTGTGTTTAATTTGGATTTGAAACGTAGCTTGACCAATTTTTCAGTCCTATTGCTACGATGTCTGTAGTGTGGCAGTTTACAGTGATGTGTAGCACTGGGGCATCATGTAGCAGACATGTAACATCATGTCCCACCGAGCCAAATTATCCTGACACTACGCCGACCAGTCCTAACATTAACCTCTTAATGCTGAGCGCCTATCAAAGCATCAGTTAGTACCATTTTTGTAAACCTTTGATACGACTCGGCCAGGATTCGAACCCGTGATCACCCGCATATGAGGCGGACTCTCTAACCACTAGGCCACCTAAGCGGTCGATGCGGCGAAGAGGGGATGGAGAAATAAAGAATGCTAAAAGTGACAAGAAACGAGTTTTCTAAAATCTCGTTTAAAATAAGTTTGTTAGTATAGATAATTGAGACTGAGGTAGAAATTATAAAGTTAAAATTTGTTATCCATGGGATCTTAGAATTTTTTTTTAAAGAAATGATTGTAAGATTCCTTTAATTTTTTGATGAACTCTTGAAATTTGTACCAAACACATTAGAACACCATTTATGAATCATTTCTATACATTACCACTAAGTAGTAAACCTTGATATCAGATGACTGTTCGGTGAAAACTCCGTTGCTGCTGATAACGTCATAAGAAAGATATTGAAAATGTTTAGTTTTTGAGGTGGAAAATACAAAATGTTGTGTGAGTCTAGCTCCACAACATACGATCAAAACTGTTAAGTATTTACATAGATGGGGGTGCAATGTGACTACCACTGGCTATTTATCAGTCTGTATAGAATTAATATGGTTATTGCTATAGTAACTGTGTTTATTTGTATTATATGTTGGCTTATCGTAATGATTATTAGCTATATACATTTGTATTGTGTGCTTGACTTTGTCCAAAATCAAGGTAATGGTATACCTGACTAGGGACATTTGATTTGTAAACAACAAAATACATAGCCAATTTTCTTTCTGAGCGTGGGTTAAATAGTCAGATCATTATCAATAGAGATATATATGTTAATTTGGGTTTGGGTCTAGGACATTGGAATTTCCTCATGGATTAACCGGGTCAACCTGATGTTTGCCATGATCTTTGTTACATTTTATTAATTGACATCATCTTGTTGTTAACTTGGATTATTCTAGAAAACAACTTTTGACCCTCATATTGGTTCTAGTTTTTTGTCTTAGTTGTTTATATAATGTTGTGTACCAGAGAAATTACTCATTCTTGCTTTTAACATCTGAGGAAGAATCAGCCTTATTGTTGTGTTCAGTATTTCATTTGGTGGGATTATTTATCCAATTTAGTATGCACTAGAAATACTAATTGCTCATCTATAATATTCTTGGACTGGAACATTAATTTGGAATTATGGTAATTTGAGACAAGAACATTTTGGATTATATTAGTATTATACATCAAAATACTGTTAGCACATCACCACACTGCAGGACACTGGCACGTTAGTATATTCTAGACTACAGGCACATCAACTATTTCAATATTAAAACTTATTTTGAATGCCACTTAAATTCAGTTGGAACTTTATACATTTGGACTGTGATAAAAATGTTAGGACTATCTGGTATTTACCTGACAATGCTGTAAGTTCGTATTAAAGTTTCGTTGTGTGTTCCAGGGAAATAAATTATTTGTTGAACTTTAAAAAATTTATTGATTTTTTTTAAGTTGTTTAAGTTATTTAGTAAGAGTCACAATAGAACGCACACAGAACTCTGGTTCCAAGTTTGACCACATTTTCCATATACCAGTGTAATAAAAAAATCATTGATCTGTTAAATCGGTGTACGTACCTAGTATGTAGAAAATGCTCGGCCAACCTCCATCAAAGCCATATTCACATAAAAGACCCGCAATAGGGAAGGTGATGACATTTCCCACTTGAGCACCTGGAAAGAACGATATGCATTCATTAAAAAGATTATATTTTTAATAAAATATATTTTAAATAATTAAATAAAAAAGATTAAACATATATATATATATATATATATATATATATATATATATATATATATATATATATATATATATATATATATATATGTATATATATATATATATATATATATATATATAAGCTTAAACATGTATTAGAAATGAGGATATATTATTATTTCCAAACAATTCATTAAACGATGTCATTTGAAAAAAGGACTACCTTGTTATTCCATAATAGCATAAAAAATGTGCTGTGTTTTATTGATCGTTGACACAATGTAAAGCGACGAAATATATTGGTTTGGAGCAAGACATAATATTTATGAGAAATAAGGTCTTTGACAGAGTCAATAAACAAGAGGTCCAATTGGGCATGATATATATATATATATATATATATATATATATATATATATATATATATATATATATATATATATATATATATATATATACATATATATATATATGTATATATATATATATATGTATATATATATATATATATATATATATATATATACATACATACATACATATATATATACATATATATATATATATATATATATATATATATATATATATATATATATATATATATAATTTGTCTTACATAACATGATGCTTTCAAGATAATGCTTACATATCATTGTAAGTATTGTTGCTGTTGCCGTTGTAATGACAGGTTGCTGTGGGGGAAAGCCATTTTAAGCATATGATAGGCTAAACATGGCGGCTAGTATAACTGATTGAGGAAGCTACTGGCAAGCTTTCTCCCTTATCCACATAGGCCGAGGCTCAGTAGCATTTTAATAATTCATCTTATGTTAACCAAGTACCTAAACTTCGTGTCACGTCGATGTTGCCTATTTTACCATATTCAGCGAAGATAAAGGCTTGCTTAATATTCATACGCTTTTCTTCATCATCGAGGCCATCCACCATCTTGATGATATAAACCCACTTACCAAGTTTGATGCGAACTAGTTATTGAGAGGCAAAAATATCAGCCAATTAGATGTAGGGTATTTGATCAAGCTTTGCAAATGTTACCTGCAATAGAAGTTGTATATGACAGTCATAGTATCCGATTGAAATTTGGTCACTATGTCGGTATCGAGCTTGAACAATCGGATGATCTCATCAATTTGTGTGCATCATATTTGTAGTCCAATTTATCCAGCATCTTAATAATAAGACTCGTTAACAAAACGTCTGATCAAGATCTGACAAATACTATAATTGTTAGAGAGATGTCAGACTCAGCATATAAATTGATAGGTCATGTAATTAATGAGTAGGGGCATTTACTCATAATCATGCTAAGAATAAAACCGCTCTGGTGGTCTAAGTGGTTAGAGTGTCTGCCTCGGATGCGGGAAGTCACATGTTCGAACCCAAGACGCCATACCAAAGATTTATAGACTTATAACAAAGATGATAACAGCTTCTTCGCTTGTCTCACATCATTATGAAGTTAGTATTAGGACTGGTCCTCCTGACGTCATAATAATGTGACCGGGTGGGACATCATGCTACATGTCTGCAACATGATGCTTCAGGACACACGGTACTTACTAGTTATATGGAAGAACTGTAAACCAGTCTAGAAATGGGTGAAGAAATAATAGAGTATATACGGGTTTGGTTGTCTATAATTGATTAATAATGAAAAGTAAAATTTTAGTAAAAATATCTTTTGAAAGCGTATTCTATGTGTAATTTGAAATAAAATATAAACAAATTTCTATTGATGCAATTTAAGTATTTTTAAAGACTTGACTTAGGATTACTCAATAATGAAAGTATAACTTGATTCGGTCGGTGCAGAATCAATAACATGTGCTTCATGCACATGCAGGTAAACAAAAATGTCGCGGCTCATATGGTGTTCTCCATACAATAGCTTGCACCAAGGATAGTTGTGCATGGAGAAATATAAGTCTGATCATCAGTACCCAGAAATTTTAGTTATTGAATCTTAAATATGATGGTGTTTCCATATGTTTACTATGGGAGTTGAATTAGAACCGTGACTCCTTCAGTGCAAGACATCGCTATCAATTGCCACACTGTATACTTAACAGACGTTGAAAATCCAATGCTCTCTCTCTCTCTCTCTCTCTCTCTCTCTCTCTCTCTCTCTCTCTCTCTCTCTCTCTCTCTCTCTCTCTCTCTCTCTCTCTCTCTCTCTCTCTCACACACACACACACACACAGAATGGCTGAACTTTGTAGCATAGACCTATTTACTGAGTTTGATAAAAATCTATAAAAATATAGTCCAAAAGTCATAAACCTCACCCAATCAGATATAATTATATCTCAAACACATGCATTTGTAAAACTCATCCAACAATTCATGCAGCATCTTTACGATATAATACATTTTACCAAATTTGATGCAAAACAAGTTATAAATACAATTTCTCAAGTAGTAAGAAGCTCAGTCAATCACGTGCACAATCGTCTCATTAATATTTGTATATCTTACTCAAAATAAAACGTGTATGTTGATGCCATAACTATCACATTCCTTAAAAAAAAACAAACAACTGGAAATAGGATGGACAACCATCATTCATGAAAGTATTATCAAAGATAAGATGGTTAAAGAGTTGCTAAGATCAGTCTGTATGGTACAAAATCAACTGCAAGGTACAAAATCAACTGCAAAGTACAAAATCAACTGCAAGGTACAAAATCAACTGTATGGTACAAAATCAACTGTAAGGTACAAAATCAACTGCAAAGTACAAAATCAACTGCAAGGTTCAAAATCAACTGCAAGGTACAAAATCAACTGCAAGGTACAAAATCAACTGTATGGTACAAAATCAACTGCAAGGTACAAAATCAATTCGTTATTATGCATGGAGTTTGCTTAGAATTGTACTTGTCACGATCTTAATGGCCTGCATTTATTTACCAACTTTGAGGCTTTAAAGAAGTTACAACCTCAGCCAATCACATGCAATATAATATCATTAATATAAGGGCACCCCCAATTATCTAATCTTAAGAGATTTTAATTATATCAGTTTATATTCGAAGTTTAATCAAAATCAGATCACAAATATAATTTCCAGAGTTGTATAATCTCAACCAATCAGAACGCGGCATTAATATGCATCAATCTCGCTCATCCTCGTGCTTGTACTAGATCGTTATGATAAACATGTATTACCAAACCTGATCACAATCGGATCCTCCAGAGTGGTAAGAAGGTCAACACGGCTTAATCGAAATCGGGTCAAAAATACGGAATTCGGACTGGTAGCCTGGTCAACCAATCAACTTTAAGCAATGCGTGGATTGGATCCCGCCCATTTTCAAGCCCTGACGAGGTCTTCTCAGTAAGCACATGGCTGATCAAAATCGAATTAGACAAAAATAGTAACAGAGCCTCATAATCATATGCATTATTACCTCTTTAGTACACGTGATATTTCTCATTATATAAACCGTTGTTAGATTTTGATGGCATAATTCATGGTATCTCATTAACTTATTAGATGCAAGATCATTTCAATAGTATGCACGTATCTAGCTAATTATAGACCATTTCCAACATCCTGATGATGTACGGATATATTTAAAATCTGATTAAAAGATAATGTTAGAAAGCAATTGTTGAACGATTGATGATGGACGACTGAAGATACATGATGGACGACCGAAGACACATGATGGACGACTGAGGACACATGATGGACGACTGAAGACACATGATACGCGACTGACACAGGTGTATATAATAATCTCACTTTGCCATACGGCTAGATTGGCAAAATTGAGTCCAACCCTTTTAGAAAACGAGCGAATCAATCCGGATTGTTAACAAGCCGTATTTCCTGCAAAGAGGAAATTGTTGCAAAGTTTTTCTATTGCGCGAAACTATTTGAGGTGATCCATTTAAGATGAAATCATTGGTCGTAATATATGACATCGGACTCGTTGAATTTCCTCGTTTTTATGGATCATTTTTTTAAAATATCTTAAAATGTGTACTCTTTTTCCTTGATTCGACATATTACTTATCAGCGCTAAGAAATAAAAAGTCCACTTCACTGCTGCTGAACAGTTGTTTTTCGGGCAAACGTCCAGCGATCTGAAGACGGAATGCAGAAAATCATTGCTTAACATGCAGCTGTTCTGATTTTTACTGACTGGAGATTATCATTTCATATCAAGAAAATGTGTTCCGATGCGTGTTATCAGCATTACACAATGTAATGTATTGAATGTTCAGTTACCTGCATAACAGAATCCACCCAACTTGCTGTATTCAAGTGGAGGCGCCCAGTGTGCCCAGATAACCTGCATTGCTGGCCATACAACGCCCTGGAAGATAAAAGAAAATACTGGCTGAAATTGTCATACTTTATCTATGCACCAAAGTCAACATGATATACTAGCTGAACTAGTCACAGTTTCTTTTTTGTTAAACCCTGTACTTGCATCGCGTAATATTTGAGAAAACCAAATGAATGCTTGATAGATCGAACAGGTAGGTTGTTGAAGGAGCTGAAGCCGTTTCGGACTCGGACTCGGTTTAAGTCGCTTATTGCACTACGGCTTATTCGACTGCTTACAGTCCCAGGCTTGGACTGCAGTCCCTTTAAGAGGGCACTTGGCCTTAGAGAAAGGCCTTTTCCTGAACCCTGTTGGATTCAAGCCGTCTCGTTGACATTGGATGGAACGACGGGCAACACTGCGCGGACGTAAGGGTAAACATCTATGGCTTGATGTGGAGAGTGAGGGAAAAGACCCTTAACACGTAACTAAAGGGTAGCTATCAATAGACAGAGATATAGATAGTATGCGTATACTGTAGAAGGGAAAATCAAGCGAGATAAATGTCTCTTTTTCAGTCTTTCTAACCCCTATAACGTACAATTTTCAACAGCGTTATTAACTAATTCACCACCAATGGAGACTACGAATCGGCTGGCCAATCAGCTTCCTATACTATGTATATATCCTGAATAAAAAAATGAGCAGAGATATAATATAATATAATATAATATAATATAATATAATATAATATAATATAATATAATATAATATAATATAATATAATGTAATGTAATGTAATGTAATGTAATGTAATGTAACGCAATGTAACGTAATGCACTGCATTAAAATGCAATGCAATGCAATACAATACAATACAATACAATACAATACAATACAATACAATACAATACAATAGAATATAACATTTAATTGTGAAAATATCTACATAGTTGTCGAAAGTATGCCTTCGGTGATCCAAGACCGTTTCGTCCTGTCGGCTGTTTTGATCTTATAAGCTCAAACATCTGTTGAGTTTCAATTAGAGAATTTGTTCATGCGGAAGACAACAAGTCTGTGAGGAGGCAACAGTTTCCATGTATTCATTCAAAGAGGTCAAAGTTCACAGAAAATGGTAGGCAATAGTCTTAAAATTTAATTTTCAGATCAACTCCTTCGTGATGTAGGAGAGTGGATTCGTACCCTGAGGTGAGAGCTCTTTGATGCATTCCGTATCGGTTTGAGTCAGTGGTGGTTAGAATTTGTCTTGTTAGTCCTTTTTGTTCAAGATTTTCTTTTATAAGAATTCATTCTTCAATATGAAACTTCTCCAGCTTTTCCTTTTTAAGTATTATGATATGTGGATTATCTTGTACTTGACTGGAACGATAGACATTGCATCCGTACATTGTTCTTTCGTCAGTAGCACTGTTACCTTGGTACGTATTTAGGAAAATATTTCCCCCAAAGTCTTCCCATGCTCCGACCGAAGTGCCAGTAGCTCTTGTCTCCTCCTGTCCCACGGCTTCATATAGAGTTAATAAGTTCTAAAGTAATTCGTGTGGTTACAGTTGAGTTAAAAGGGTCCAGTACACTTAGTCGTTGCGTGTGATTGACATAATGGACACAGTATGCTTTTTATTAATAGCTCTGATGATGCCAGTAACGAGAATTGGTGTTAATTACATCGGAAAAACGAGATTGCGTTTAAACCAATTTTTGTAATCTTAGTTCAAAGTCGTACATTAATGGTGAAGGTCATTTCCACCAGCGTTGCTCTCAGTAGGATGACTGGGCTACTTCTTTTCAGTCCTAGATGAACCAGCTCTATTTAACAAGTATTTACTTTTCACCTGCTTGTTCATGTGTAACCGATCCTTCGTTTTCCATTGGCGAGCTTATTTAATTATCTTTTGTTGGTCAGTAAATACCAAATTGTGATCTAAGTCGTCATCAGATATCAATTCCGTATCATTTGTGTTTGAGGATAGTTCTGGATTCAAGCCAATCAAACATTTAGATGTGATCTATAAGAGTGTTCATTGCTTTCTTTCCGTAAGTCACTAGATTTTTAATGTATGCCAGAAAAGTGTACGTGTCTTGCTGCTCACTAGTCTGTTCTTCAGGTTCAAGTCCCATTGTTTGATAAAGAATCCAGTGAAATTGAGGCCGAAAACCGCTCAGGCATCTTGGTTTATATCTGTATTGTCAGTCTTGGCCACGTTCATTTTTAAATATGGGTAACTGTTGTTCAGACTGAGGGAGTCTTTGACTTATTTCGTGATTTGGAACGAAATGAGAGCAGTCACGGTAACATAAATCATTGAAAATTATTCCAAGCAGTGAAATTCTTGCATAAGGTACGGAAGGTAGGTCGAGTTTCTTCTTTGAACATTTGGAAAAATCTTGCTTAGTCAGTCTACTTTCAAACAGAAACGAAACAGCACAGGTCTCTTAGAGGTTTGCGTCTCCTTTGCTGATCATTTTTCGAAGGAGGTGACCATGTCTAATAATTGCTGTTATGGTATCTTCGACAACGCAACTGCGCATTTCAATATTTTCAAACACAATTCGAATAAAGAATCAATGATATCTTTAGGATAATTTTAAATGTTATGTTTTCGCATCAATGCTTTAGTTTGGTCAGCTCAGACAACACATTCTAATTTTGTTGTTGCACGAAGCAGTATTGATGTTCTCACTACTTCATTAGTACATCAATTGTAGCAACGATGCAATAGCAATATGACGTCATTTGTAACAACGATGCAGTATGACTTTTAGTGACAATTTGTCGATGCTACTGAAACGAACATCTAAAAATATTTCATTTTATACAGCTACCCATGACCACATGTTGCATGGGCTTTGTGCGATCTATAACGTCGATACCTGACAATGAATAAAAGTAAAAGAAAACGAAGACAGAAAAGAAGAAGATAAAGTAGGTAGAGGGGTGGATTTATTGATAGGAGTCATATTTGCTGATAATGATTTTGTCATTATTGTTGTACATGATGCTGTTGGTAGACGTTCTGTTGGTACATAAGTGTTCTGACCAAACTAAATCTCTTTGTTTTCTCGATGGATTATTTGCTCATCGTGGCGGCGCTGTTCGTCTTCCTTTTAAATATTCACTTTAACCACGTGTTAGTATAATTTATTTATTGCTCTGGGTATAGGTTCTCAGATCCACTAGGCGCATTATTTCCTCATTGAGTTTTCTTTTATAACATAAGTTTGGAGAGGAACGCGAATGAGGTCTTGCCAGGTCAAGCAAATGGTTGAAACGACATCTTAAATAATCTAGTATATTGGGGATCAAATCGGTTTGTAAACGTATATGTGGCCATAGGTGGGATCGTCATGAATGTAGTTTTAAAACGAAGTGTCTGGTTGGTTTTCCTCATCGTCCACTAACTTAAACTGTCGGCTGGGATCCGTCTGTTATTCCATGTCGTGAATAACCAGGCTCTGAGCTTGGAACCACATAAGCATTTCACTCTGAATTTTACAAAAGCTTGACTTCACTTGTTGGGCTGAGCGTATTTCAATTAAACCCCTTACACATCGATTAGTGTGAAAATTTAAATGCCCCTTTCTTTTCTTATGTGTGACACTACGTCGGTTAGCTACAAGCCTCACATTTTAATTTAACTAAAACGTGAAAAAAGTGTCTGGAATCGATTCGTCACGTAGGTACTGCTTTGTGGCGGGAAAGTTCTCGATTTCATACATACAATGCAGAGATTGGAACATTTCCACTCTTGGACAAATTTCTGTCAAAGTACATTCTTCGTTCTTGTGAGAGAATCTCTCTCTCTCTCTCTCTCTCTCTCTCTCTCTCTCTCTCTCTCTCTCTCTCTCTCTCTCTCTCTCTCTCTCTCTCTCTCTCTCTCTCTCTCTCTCTCTCTCTCTCTCTCAGTGCACATTTTCACATATGTGCACATACACAGAGACATAAACCTTTCGCTGGACTGGTGTAGCATTATGGCTTGATACATATTACTGGTTTGTAGAAATTTGCAGTTCATCAGTTCTTACTCCGTTTCAGTGTGTTTTACGTTGATGAGCTCTGCAGTAATTTAGGCATGGCAAGTGGGAATATTTTTATTTACTTACATACCCAATAAATGCACTTCAATATATTTGAATAGTTCTCCTTTCGACTCATCTGCATCGTATCTGTACATCATGCAAAGAAATTGACGAGCAAATCTAAATGATTAAGTAGTAGTTTTTCGAAATTCTGGGAGGCTTTCCACAAATCGTTCTTCTCATATTTCCACCAAGCGGTATCTTTGAGCATGGCCCAACATTATTTTCAGTTTCTCTAGTTCCACGGTATATACGGTATACATGTGATATTAGGCACCTTCTTAAGATTGATGTCAGTGTTATCGATAAAAACCGTGTGAATTATCTACAACAATTGCGTTTAATGAAGACAACAGATCGACAATACTTTGCCATGTTCTCTTAGAAATTAATTTCTAAGAGAACATGGTAAAAGTATTGTCGATCTGTGATCTGTAAAAGATGTGCTCGTCTGCTCGAACAGGTAGACTGGTACACTGTGGATCTACATGCATATGACATGTGGGTCGTTGAATAGTGCTAGGGGCGAATGTGGTTGTACCGCGAGTAAATTGTCTTCTTTGTTGAGAAGTAAAGGTTAAAAATGACAGTTGTCATATAAAACATTCCACATGTTTCATGTATCTTACTCAGTTTGAACTCTACTGCTGATATTTCCGCGATTCATGCATATTATTGGTCACATGCGGCGGTTCGGTCCTCTTCTCTATTGTTTCAGTAGATACTGTCCATCCTATCCAGACTGGTTGTCGGTTATCACTATAACGTCCTAGTCACAACTGACAACGATTTAAGACTTCTTCGCACCAACATGGTCGGTAAGGTCCGATTACTATTTGGAAAAATTAGGAGCGGAGCTGTATCCACATACTCCCTTTACCCGTCATACCAGCAGGACGTTGCTGTTCCAAAAGGAACATTCTAAAGGTTCCTAAATACACTCACTGTAAACTCGATGAATCATGAGTAATTTTGGAGCCTGATTGGGTGTATCTACGAATAAACGAAGATAATATCCAGCTGACAGCTCCATTAAATATTTCTTGATGTTGTTGTGATCGTCCAACAATTTCGTACCCTTCGTTGACGTATCGCTGAAATACGACTGATCTAGGTCCAAGACCTTATAATCAATAGGACTTCGTGTCTGTCACATTCAAACATGCGAAACATTCGAATTTGAACGATGTTCAGTCAACATTCATTACTGACTTGAAGTAATTCACGAGTGCTTTTCCTCTCTGTGAACTGCTTATTCTATGTCGGTTGTAAGAAGCAAATACGCATGTGCACTTTAAAAACGGAATTATTTAATTTCCCCAAGGAAATCTTGGACTTGTGGTCTACTTAAGACTATATCTCTTCCCATCGTAAATATAGTTTCCGATTACTGAATCATCATAAGTCACATATTGTAAGTCACATATTGCGCAATATTAACTTTATTTAAGGAGAACCTTGGACACTGATATTAGACTCAAAATAATTTTTGATTATGATAAACGTGTACGTATTCTCCAAAGTATATGCAGTCAAGAATTAAAGAAAGTGATCCACACACAATAGAAAGGACACATGCTTTGCAAATAATACCGAAAAGCGTTCGTTTTCGAAGTGCTGACAACACAAAAAGTAATTGGTGAAAGAGGAGGACGAGTAGAGGTTAAAGAAGATGGTGGAAAAAAGAAAACAATATTTCCGGCAAGAAAGTAAAGAAGACACTGGCAAGACATCAACAGGCGTAGAATAAATAAGAAAGAAAGACAAAACAAGAAAAGAAATATCAACAAATTAATTTAACTAAATTAACTGTATGGCGTTTGTTATCATTCCTATTCACCAAAATACTTCTAAAATAAATTATAATCAGTCTTTCTTGAGTCTTGTTTGATCCGAACTCTCTTCTCCACATACCACATTCCCTTTGTCATTGTAACATATCTCTTCAGCGCGTCTTCTTGCCTTGCTTTAAGGGCAATGTATTCAATCAATAGCATTATTCTAGAGACCTAAAATTCCTTCGTTGGGACAAAATCACAGAGAGCCAAATCAAATAAATCAGGCTGGATTAACGAAGAGTGAAGTGTCATTTTTGTCATAAGCAACGGCAGAGTCCACCTTCTGAAACAGGGTCATTCTTACGCTGATCGATGCTAAAGCAATATACTATACTGTACTGTGCTACACTATACCGTACTGAACTATACTGTACAATACTACAGTTTAGCATGGGCTGTGCCATTCCCGCGTTCTAATTCGATGGTGGGAGCAGACGTCTAATGGACGAAGTAAGGCGCAGTACGATTGGCTGCGCAAAAGAAAGAAATTATACGATCAGCTACCTGATATACCTCGTTTTAATCTCTTTCTTTCATACATAGGATAAAGGTTGTCATCAAATTTGCTATATATTGTCGATGATACAATTTGTAGGGTAGCTTGTCCTACTACTGTTTCCATTATATTCTTTAAAACACTCTAGAATATCTGGACGTTCATATTTACCAGAAAAATAGCACAGTGGGTCTTAAAAGAAAAAAAGCAAAGTGGATCTTAAAAGAGAGACCATGGACGACCATCTTTACCAGACCCATATTGATTGAACCAAAAAAATATGTTTTGAAACGAGTATTGCAGTTCGAGTCCGTGGTAAGAATTTCATGTCCAGTCAAGAAAAGGTTTGGATATTTTTACCAAAGCATGTTAAAACAATTAAACAAACTATCAGCCCTTTCTAAATCCTGTCATGAAAAAAGAAAGTTTTTGGGTATTTGCAATCTACAACAGTACTTGTCATTCGCTATGGGTGATGGTTTGAAAAGATGAATGTTTGTAAGTACAAGAGTTGTAGATTTGCCTGTAATGATGTATGTTGGTCTGTATAGATGAGTGTTGGTCATTAATCCACGCTATACCCCTCTCTCCCGGTTACATTTCTTTACAATGGCTGATGTTACATTTAAGGATGTCTGTTAATGACGTGTTCTGTAAGTGATGGTTTCGGTTTGAGCATATGGCAGTTGGTCTGCGATAATGTGTATATATCAGTATATAAGGGCGGGCAAGTATCGCTAAGCAAGTTTGCATTTCTGTCTGAATTTAGTTCTCAGCTTTCCTCTCACCACTTCGGAGAACTATGGAGACCTCGAAGACCCATCCCGATTGTAATATGCCTATTTTCGTAGACATTATGTATATATATATATATATATATATATATATATATATATATATATATATATATATATATATATATATATATATATATATATATATATGCATGCTTCTATATATTGGAATATTAAATTATCTCGAAAGTTTCCATATTACACACACACGCTGTAGATCCCCATAGTATACTGGTGGTGTGTTCAGAGGCCAAGATCTTAAATTCCGTGTCCCATGGATGTAATCTTTACTGCAAATAGGTTTTACTGTATTTTATAACTTCATCACAACACATATAAACAATTTCTCCATACCTGCCCTATACCAGCAATGACCCGCACTGCGATGAGTAGTTTGAGATCAGTCCTTGCGGCGAAAGGGGTCAACAGAGTGGCCACGCTGCAGACGAACACGAACCAACCGAACACTCTCTTTCCTCCATAATGCGAGGCCAGCCATCCACCCGGTAATTGAGTTACCATATAGCCCCAGAAGAAGGAGCCCAGAACTAACCCTTGCACCTCTTTCTCCCAGTTGAACTCTCCACCCTTAGAGAATGATAAACCAAACATATAAGGTACATTAATGACAGCAGACCATATTAACTGCTTAAACATAGAAATAAAACAAAAGAAAACATTTTTCAAAAATTATCTCTTTGGAACCTTGTAATCGTATGTCATAGTAATATTATTATTATTATGTGGCAATGCCAGTTCCATTTGCATAAATAAAGTCATTTTATATTTTAAGGAGAGAACGTATCATCTCCAGTCTTTAGAAATATTTACTGAAGACAAAAGTCGGAAGGTGTTAGGATGTATTTAATTTTAACTTTAATGTCTTCCTTTTTTCTTTGCTGTGCAAAAGTTTACTTCATTATATTTTTATTTTATTTTTGGGGGGAAGCAACAATGTTATATATTTGATATAGACGCAGTTTTCTGACTATGCCTGTTAATAATCAGTTCAATTGGCGGTCGTGAACATGGAATTTACTTTTCAGTAACAGTAACAGTGGAAAGGTAAATAAGTTCTCGCTTTCCTCAAATTATGGAAAGATAAGGAAAACATTTTCAAATTTAACTCCCACCCTCCACAGAGATTCTTTGGATAAGTCGAGCTTAATTTTCGTTATGTACGTAGTATTAATTACATTGTAAAATATGAAGGCATATGGAACTTTCTGTAATTCTTTTTAGAGTTTGTGTTTATGTGTGTATG
>JAEAOA010002224.1:130000-150000 GCA_016746295.1 Potamilus streckersoni | reverse complement strand
ATATTTTTCCCTTTATACTTACAGAACTCATGCAATTCGAAAGTTTGAGTACACCTAATGCCACATCGGTGCACATATTAAGGTATCACGGTACCAATTGTTTTTTCCATAGACCGCAATGCTAATGTTTTGCAAAATAAATATACTTTCTATCCTTCCTCAGCATGCATGTCACACACTGTCATAGAGAACAATGTTAGATTGTCAATTTGATAACAACGAAAACAGGTACTCCATTTCATTTAAGAGCGATAACTCTGCTGGAACTAAACCAGGTGTAAGAGTTATCTAGTTACACCAGACACATTTTCAGTCATGTGTACCACATTTTAAAAACACTCTTAAAAAATACAGAAATGTGATCGAGATATAAATTAACATAATCTCACATGTTGCCAATAGGCTTAACCTTTTTTAAAGCCTAACAGAAAGTACAACTCTTACATAATGCACCAATCACAGCTAGTTTTGTTATAAATTTCTGAATGCACGTAGGTCTTGTAAAATTGGTACCGTTATGGTCTAACCGGACAGTTGTTTTTGGCAAATTTTCATCCGACAATGACCTATTGCAGCAAAATGATCATAATTTTGCAATAAAGATACAAATAAAAACTAACTAATGATTTTTGTTGAAAGGATGCTTGTAAGATTCTAACTAAGGTATTAAGGCTAATTCTTTTTGCAACTGGTGGTTTTGATACTGAACCTATACTACCACCAACCCCTCTTTTTTACATTCATTTTTGACAGAAAATAGCTATTTTCAACCTGTTCCTGTGAGAAGCAGGCTAACAGAGTCAGTATGTACCTTATTGATCTTGAAAGTTCACTAGTACTATAACAAATTAACAGACTTTTCATCACCCCTCAACCATGTAGATTTTTAGATATTTACCTCTGAAGCAGACACATGTAAATACGTAAGCCAAGTCGGATGCACATTTGCAGACTAAGTTACGCATTTGATCTCCATTGCTAGTCTAACTGTGACAGGCAGTCACCAGCAAGGCAACCCATTTACAAGCCTAAGTCAAAGTAAATGTAAACCACATTACAGATTTAGCTTATGTGTGAATTTTTAAATGCTAGGGTTGTGATAATCAGGCTCATGCCTTCTACCTTAAAAATTAGGGGGGGGGGCGGTCAAAATACGAAACTATCCAGTGAGACCTATGCCTTAAACCAACAACAGAAAGTGTTAGTGCCTGTGTACTACTAAATTTTGACCATCGTTGAATTTTGACCCGGTCGGGTCATTTTTCAACAGCATTGATCACAATTTCACGTTGAAATCTGACCCTTTTTGAAATATTCTGTTAAATAACGACCCAGTTGTAGTATTAAAGTTTGACCCTCGTTGAATTCTGATAGATAGGAATTAACATAATCTCACATTTTGCCAAGAGGTTCAACTTGTTTAAGCCTAACAGAAAGTACAACTTTACATAATGCAACAGTCACAGCGTGTGTTGTTATTTCTGAATACAATGTTCCCTCCACCTGAAGCTCCGCCTAGCTGGACATGCGCAATTGGTACTGTTATACTTAAAGCAACTCTTATTTTTTTCTCAAAAATCTGTGTAAAAGATGAGACTGTATAAGTAACAAATGTACTTAGTCTCGCCTGTTGGAAACAATTTTATGAGGTATTATGTCTTATATGAATGTTTATGGAAATTTCATTGGGCTGTTTAAACATTGTTTTTATAATTTTGATTCACTAGAAAAAAATTATCTTTTGAAATAAAATGAATTATTTTACCCGTGAGATGTGTCTAATTCATATTAGTGCTTATCTAACTTCACTCTGGCGATGTGGGATAAATCGAATTATGTTATATTATGTAATAACAAGGTCAAAGGTCAATGCTCTAGTTAGTATGTACCTGTTCTGCTCTTAAAAGGACATTTTAATCTAAAATAATGGACTCCATATTTCTTTCATAAACACAGAACTTAACATCAGGAACAGGTGGGCATGACCCAATCTTAAAAAGTCTATACGGTCAACACCTTTCACTGCTTCTACATGAATGAGGTCAATTACCCCAGTCCTTTCACACAGATCAGCCTCCCCCATCACTTCAGTAACATAAATATCAAACTTTCCTCCCTTAAATAGTGACTAATATCAAAACTTCAGATGGAACAGTGTGCATATCCGTCTGAAATAAAAGGGTAAATAATTTAAAGAACACACGCAAATTATATTGGTCCAATACGTTCATTAGGTTAATATTAAATGGCTTCAATTAAACCTGTGAAATAAATAATTTAAAAAACAAGCAAGCAAACAAACAGCTAATTAATTTAGTGATACTGTAACATTAAATTATTAATCTGCTGATGATGGACAGAAAAAGTACCGAAAATGTAACTTTATTTATTGAAAAGATATGTTCAATAAAGGGAGATAACTGAGTGAGATAACTTTAAATGCGTAGTAATTTTCTTTCCACGTCTTCATTCTCAATGGAATACAAGTCATTTCACATAAAAGTGATTTAAGTTATATGTATTCAATCAAAGCAATACAATATCAGAATGAGAATGTTTTTACATAATCAGAAATCTATACATTTATCTCTATATAATTATAGCGAATAGCCTGAGGGTACTATCTGTTAATTTCTTTGTCAGAAATGAGAAGTCATTCACTAATCGCATCATAAATGTGCACCGGAAGGAAGCAATGTGGAACACCGTCTTCGAGGAACATGCGCAAATATCCCAAAAGTGTTTGGTGCTTTTGCAATGGGACTAATAATCAGAGGAAAAGTGGGGCCTTGATTGGAGGGAATGTGTAATATGTAACAGATGTATTAATAAATCAGAAATGTTAATCTCTATGAAGAAAATTATAATCAAAATCTTTTATGCAAATCAACCAAAATAAATAAAGGGCTACGAGTGAAACTGACTCAAGCATCCATGGAGACTACTTGTCTTGTCTGCTAGTATTCCTGCATCTGCCACAAAAGGAATGCAAAAGGTTTTAAAGCAAAATTTGTAAAGAGATCATACAAGAAAATATTTTGGATATGGGAAACAATGGGGAATGGAAGACCACATATATAATAAATTACCAAAGATCACATAATGTAGCATTTCCTGTTTGACACAAAACGGTCTGTGTCAACCGGAACACCATTCTTGAGCCCTACAGCGTTCTCCATCATGGTTTATTAACTACATGTTCTTGAACTACATGTTTAATATTTAGACATGATTAATATGACATATATCATATATGTGAAATATCTAACATATGACCATAATAATCCATACATGGTACCATCTGGTAATACAACTTTTGGTCTGCAACAACCAACTTTATTAAATGCCACCCCCCCTTTTCGAAAGCCATTATGTGATATATTTTCTGAAGATTTTACACATTTTTTTTCTATGTACAGGTCTACCAAGATTAGACCAAAACTTCTCAACATCCATTGTTTTACCAAACGACACTATAAGTTTTAAATTGGCGCCTACGTATACTTTTTATTATGCACACACTGTTGAGCTGGTATTACTTTTAGGTATCAAGGTACCAATTATTTTTCCATAGACATTAATGCTCATTTTTGGGGAAATAAATATATTTTCTATCCTAACTGAGAGTGCATGTCACACACTGTCTGAGAATAGTGGTAGATTGTCAATTTGACAATGACAGCACAAGGTTCTTCATTTCATATAAGAGAGATAACTCTGCTGGTACTAGTCAGGTGTATGTCCCGGACAGGTGTATGTGAACTACATTTTCCAAAAAATCATAAAAATACAATATATATATATATATATATATATATATATATATATATATATATATATATATATATATATATATATATATATATATATATATGAATATCATAATCTCAATTAACATTGATAATACCGATAAGTTCATTTCATGTTGTCAGAGATTTATTCTACTTTATTGACAAAACATCATATTCCTATGGTACATGTATAGTGTCATATAGGATTAAAACAATTACATATTACATCTAGAACTTATAATTTAATTATGTTAAGGAAAACAAGTATTAAAATTACAATAAAAAATTATTCAAAGTTGTTTCCTGTGTGTGGAAGGAATATTTACGTTCTTTACTCCCCGTAAACATGTATCATCATTTGGAGAGATCAAACATTTTGTAAGGGTATCATCGATAATCCAGAAAATTTAAATAATTTCATATCACGTTAAAGATGATCATTTTCTACAAGTTCTTAATAAAGAAGCAATTAATAATTTTGCATCGAAATAAGCAATAGGCACGTGGTCATATTTACATCAGCTTTTACGTTTTTTTAGCCAATTAGTTTGACTCGTTTCATCTTTCTTCATTGATATCTTAACATTGTGAAGGTGTCATAAAATCGGTAAATTGCAAGAGATCAGTTTCATTCGAATCAGCATGATAAAGATTTAAATAAATTTCAGGACATAACTTGCTGTATTGTTTAAAGACTCAAGCCTAATAAAAACATAATAAATAATTTAATTACACTCTCACCTATATAAAAATTTAGATTATATTTTAGAAACCTTTCTTTATAAAAATCGTAGTCAAAATAATTAAATTGAACATTTTAAAATAATCGATGTCAAAGCATTATGAAGGATTTTAGTATTTTAATTTATTTTATTTTTAACCAGGGTAACAATAGAACAAATCTTAAATTATTAAATTATTACTCAAATATTATATGCCATTCAAACATAAGCATCGAACATAAAATTGTATTCAAAAGTGTTACATGTACAGCAAAAATAAAATCTTTATTTAAAAAAAGTTCTGTGTATTTATATACTGACATATGTTTATAAATATCACTTCCAACGCAGACATTTTTCCAAGCTGGTGTTTAGTTTGGGAACATTTTTGAAAAATATATCCTTTCGAATTCGTTTACAGCAACGACAATCTGCAACACATGTGCCCCGAAGGACAACGTCAAACCATCTGATAAATTTTCAATGACTTTATGTGTAATCTTTCAATGACTTTATGTGTAATCTTTCAATGACTTTATGTGTAATCTTTCAATGACTTTATGTGTAATCTTTCAATGACTTTATGTGTAATTTTTCAATGACTTTATGTGTAATCTTTCAATGACTTTATGTGCAAGCTTTCAATGACTTTATGTGTAATCTTTCAATGACTTTATGTGTAATCTTTCAATGACTTTATGTGTAATTTTTCAATGACTTTATGTGTAATCTTTCAATGACTTTATGTGCAAGCTTTCAATGACTTTATGTGTAATCTTTCAATGACTTTATGTGTAATCTTTCAATGACTTTATGTGTAATCTTTCAATGACATTATGTGTAATCTTTCAATGACTTTATGTGTAATCTTTAAAATCTTCTGCCTCTGCACTGTATTTCATTCGTATTTTTTTAGAACATCAGTTTTTTTATTTGCTTATAAACAAAGAGGGCAAGAAGGTCATAAATAAATTATAATCAATACGAAATATTTTCAGCATATGCAGCATTATATATTGTTTTCAGCTAAAGAATATTATATAAAGATAGAAAGTGTACCCTGCCTTAGCAGACACTTCCATGTATCAGACAAGGTTTCATTATTGACATAACTAAAATCAAGAGATCTTCTTTTTCACCAACACTAGAGATGCTGGTAGTTCTTGAGGCGCCGGGTTTCTACAGATTCTTCTGGGATC
Organism: Potamilus streckersoni; assembly: GCA_016746295.1. NCBI lineage: Eukaryota > Metazoa > Mollusca > Bivalvia > Unionida > Unionidae > Potamilus > Potamilus streckersoni. The sequence continues at coordinate 144,288 of JAEAOA010002224.1, read as the reverse complement.
ATCTTCCTGTAGCTCTCTTTTCCTCATAACCTGCTTGCCCTCAAATCGACAGTACGCTGTAGATTTGGCCAATGGTTAATATAGTAGGATTGCAGTTTTCTTCCTTCAGTATTGCATATTACTATGAGATTTCAAATAAATTACTTTAATAGACTACATGCCTAGATTTAGTGATGTTTATATACGGATAAAATATATTTTTAAAAAAATCATAAGATAAGAATTATGTACCGTAACTTTGATTTCATACAAAAATAAGATACAATAGCAAAGGTTTGCATATATCTTTCAAATATAATTACAGGTATCTCACCAAGAATTGTTCATAGCTGCTAGCAGTCTTGTACACAAACCAAAATTGGTTCATGATGTCTTTGGACCAATGTAATAAAGCCATATTTTCCTTTTGTTTGGCAACCTTGAAAAGAAGGCAGATAAAATAGAGTTAGAAGTGCATGAAGAGCAATCATAAAAACAAAAAACAACTTTTGAATTCAAAACATTTTATAACAGAAAAGAGTGTAAAATAAAAGTTTTGAAAACATCCTTGAATAAAACCTAAATTATTTTTTTTTATTAAAAAAAATCATACACTATGGTGAATTAAATCGTAAATACGTTATATGACCAGACCTAATGAATAAAGTTATAATTTAATTCTAGAGGTGTCCAAAAGCACTTCAACTCTGTTATATCAGTATTTTGTTTTTATGTTAAATTTGCCCAATGTCCATTCAACAGGAGCTAAGTGGATAAATAAGAAGAGGTTTTAGTATATTGAATTTTTTGCCTAAGCACAATAATGACATTTCCAATTATGCTCTTTTTTCATGCATCAGGTTGCACAGTGGAGGTACCCCACCCTACTTCAGAGAAAGTGAAATTCAATGTTATTTTCTTTTTCAACTCAAATTAAGAAAAGTATGAAGTGCAAAATCAACCTGCTGGCACTGATTCAAAAATGTCTTTATTAGGATTTCATTTTTTACATCATTGTTTTCAGTAAAATAACAATTGTTAAGACACCCGAAAAGGTCTGCAAGAATTTTGTAATGTTTAACATCTTGATTCAATAGCAAATACTTAAGATGCTGAAGATGTCTTCGTTATCTCTGTATGTTGCAAACGCAGTTATTGATGTGAAGCATGAAGATGTACAGGCTATCTGTTCTGAGTTAATCTTTTGCCATATTCTTTGTAACTTCGTTACAAAAGATATCAGTTAATAATTCTTTTTATTATAATTTATATTATTAAAAATTGCTTCTTTGTGTTTTGTGTTAGCCAATAGTCGACAAAATAGCTGCTATATAATTCATGCAAATACGAGGGCTAGTTGATAATCAGAAAAGGTACGATTACGTAATTCATAGACAGGTGAACTCACCTGATAATCGAAATAGATGTTTGTCAAGTCATTTATATGAGCACGATGCCTAGCTGATGGTCGGAAAAGACGGCTTTCTGGCAACTCATAGAGAAACGTGGGCTGACTGATACTCTGAAATAATCGCTCGTGAAATTGGATTAATATGACTACAATAGCCCACGAACCAAATTTTGTCACGTGGTTAGTTTATGTCATTTCCGGTACATTACAGTTTGACCATTCAAAATCTATTTTAATTTAATTCTAGTATCCTCTCACGAATCCTTAGTTTCATCACTGTACTGTTCACTAACATCAAGATCGTCACCTTATTCTGAAATGACCCAAAATTCAAAGAGGTTATCAAGAATATTTCATTGATTATAATCTTGAACCAATTTAAAATTGGCAAGCGTTCTTGCTATAGCATGAAGTAGCTTAGCTTTTAACTGATTCATCCCAATGATGATGGCATTATTAAAAGGGTTAAATAAAAATATCTGCAAATATATAACTTTAAAAAATGAAAATAAACTTTCTTTTCCTGCTAGAGTGAGATTCACAACAAAATAAGAAAGAATACTCGACATCAGGACGTGCTGTTCATGAAAAATGCATACCTGTACAGGTGAGAATACACCGCAACAAAACAGCTAGTCATGGCAATTATCCAGGTCTTTACTGACAGTGCAATATGAGTCAAATTTTAGGAATAAACATATTACCAGGCGAAACCGATGATACGAATCTAATGGCTCTGACACATAAAGACGCAATTTTATCCAACTGTATACAATACCATAAGGTAATCTGAGTTGTGTTGTTGAAAAACCACACACAAGATAAACGACGTCTTATTCTTTGTCAAACCTTTCGTAATTACAATCAGACGATTGCAGGTAACTAGACACGAATGTGAAAGTTGTAAGCATTTCATGTCCTGTTTGATGTGATTATAGACAGTAAAAGCTCATAGAGGAAAATAAGTGAAATGTTTACTCCTCCCTTTATCAAGAATGCAAACATACTTTAAGGAAAACATGTAAATCTCCATTTACAACATGCTCTCAACGTTTACAATATTTAAAAATATTTCATATGCAGTTTTGCCATCATACTATATTGTCATTATTTGTTTTCGTCAGTACAGTAACTGTACTTAAAGATATAGGGCTATTATTTTAGAAGTTCAAGCAACCATAGGTAAAAAAGTATATAGTGATGTAAATAATGCTTGTTTTACAATTTTAAATATATATATATATATATATATATATATATATATATATATATATATATATATATATATATATATAGATAGAGAGAGAGAGAGAGAGAGAGAGAGAGAGAGAGAGAGAGAGAGAGAGACAGAGAGAGAGAGAGACAGACAGACAGACAGACAGACAGACAGACAGACAGACAGACAGACAGAGACAGACAGACAGGGACAGAGACAGACAGACAGAGAGAGTTTGGAATAAGGAAATAGAGTTGGTATTTTTAATGTCAACTGGAATACTATTCCAGAACAAAGTTACAGAGTACTGGAAACTTCTTTTGAATAATTCCTTATTTCGATTGAGAATATTATTTTGTTTGGTAGTCATGGATCGCAGTTATGGAGTTATGCCAGGTAGCCTATACTAGAATAGTGATTGTAAATATTCAGGAGCACTATTATAGGATATCCTGCATATTAATTTAGCTTTTATCAACCTGAATCAGTCTTTAATAGATAATATTTTTAACTTATTAGCTCAATTTTCCTTGTTTTTTACTCGTTTGGTATGAGCCTGAATGTTTTTTGTAGATGTGCTAGATTTGCTAGGTTGTCATCATTTCATTTTCCCACACTGTACTAAGTAGTCTAAATAGGGTTGTATGTAACTGTTGTCAAATAATAATATGTACCTTTTAGGAAGAAAATATCTCATCCTAATGAGAAGCCATGAACTTGAATTAACATTTGTACTGATATGTTTGATATGTTGAGTCTATTATAAGCAATTATCTACCAAAACACCAAGTAATCTATCACAACAGAGCATGTGAAAATTTTATCCTTCCATGTAAGACAAATTTCATCACTACCAAAATTTGTTCTTTTTTATCGTGTTCAGATACGTAATACATTAGTTTTGCCAGTATTTACCACCATGCCATTGTATGTACACCAGTTGTCCGGTATCAGTAAAGAAATTTCTAGTTTATCTTTTGTGTGTATGGATGTCTGACAACATTGTGTCATCTGCATAGAGATCTGTAGATGAAACTGAGTCTCTTAGTAAAAGGTGGTAGGCTATTAATAAGTAATGTCAATAGTAATGGACCTAGAATTGAACCTTGTGGTACTCCATATCTAATTGTTCTAGGACCAGATAGAACATTTTTTTTTATATAACTATGTTGTGTTCTTTCACATGAGCATGAAGTAAACCATCTATGTTTTCATCACATTGATAGATTTTCTATTTTTTCGAAAGTTTTTCATGATCCACCATGTAAAAACATTCCCGAAATCTACAAAAACAGATCATATTAATCGACCTTAATCAAGTTCTTAAAGCCATTTCCCAGTTAGAGAGATTAATGCAGTCTCGTATGAATGTTTCTGTATAAAGCCTGATTGATTAGAGTGTAACAACAATTATTTAATTAAATATAACATGAACGAGTCATGGACATGTTTCTTTCCATCAATTGTGATAGGTTTTTGTAGTATTAAAATTGACTGGTAATTATCAGCATCATTTCTAGAACCAGAATTGTACGACGTAAGTTTTGGAGTTTTCCATGTTTTGGAGTCAGATGAGGATGCAATAATTAAACTGATTATGAATCTTATACTATCTGAAACAGCTAAGACAGAATTTTTAATGCGTGTTGGACCAATTTGATCAAGTCCTGTACTTTTTATCAAATTTACTGAAAGATTTTAAACAAAGATTTTTGATACTGGTGGAATAGATAAACATACATTCTAAGAGATTTGGCTGCTGCAGAAAATTTCAGTTCATTAAAGTTATTATTTATAATTGGTTCGTTTTACTTAGTGGTAATGTTGGTGAAAGAAATCATTAAAAACATTTGCAATGTCAGTGTCATAAGTGACATTGGTGTCATTTATCAGAATTGACTGAATTGTATTTGTCCGCTCTCTGTGTGCTACCCCCAATGAGTTCATTGCAGACTTTCCAAATGGAGCTTGTGTTGCTTGTGTTGTTTTCAAGCATTGATAGATAATGATTTTTTAGCCTTTTTGATCATGTTTGTTTTTTTATTTGCGCATAATTTATATTCTGCATGGTTTCCCATAGCCTTTTATTGGTGTTGTGTCTTTATAGCATCATTATTTCATAAATTATCATTTCAAATTGCTTTGGATAAAGATGACCTATAAATGGAACCAGCTAGGAATGGTCATGCATTATTTTGAGCAATTACCACCTAAATAATCTCATTTGCATGTGACTCCATATCAGATTGCCTTTCTGCATTTACATCTTCCCTAATGGACACAAGGCCTCACCCTGCTGTCTCTGTCCTTTTCTAATGGTCTATTGTAGCCTTGACAGCGAAATATATAATCATTTTGGTTACAATTCAATTTGATTTCACTGAGTCCTAAAAAAATCATGTATATTATTGTTTGGAAGACAACGTTAACTTAATTTTATTCTTAAGAATAAAATGGTGGTCAAACTTTCAATGACAAGTCACTACATTGTGTATGTGTGTGTACTAATTATGATCTGGCCCTGAGTTTTGGACATGGATTACATACACCTGTCGCAGAATTTAAGAAAACTGTTCTTTAAAACCTTGTGCATGCAAAGTATTAACTTGGAGAAGCAGAACACAAATTCTTATCCGCTTTGAATGCTAGGGGGTCCACTGGTGACGATCTGATTAAAATTTATAAATTGATTAATGAAATTACTAAGTTTTTTATCATTGTAAAATATTCCATATGCCCTTTTTTATAGAATTGAGTGTTGGGAACGTGACGTAGTGCGCATACTATGCAAAAAATCGAATACCTGTTTGTTTAAGCAATACCATACAAAGCACGTCGATTTAAACCATTCTCGTATGACAAAAGCGATTAAATATAACTATAAAAGTAGTTATACATACATTTCAATGCTTTTCGCTCAAAATCATAATTAGACAGGAAAAGGATATGGAGAAAAAAACGATATCAGAAGAAGATCGTACTCACCATTGTTGACATTGTTGTACTTTACGTCATCAATTTCAGTGTTTACAATATGGCGTATAATTAAGCAAATTTCCATCACCGGAATTATGTATGTTATTCGTTGGTGATCTGACGATCAATTATGAGCGGAATTTTAATATGGAGACGACATATTCGTTACTCTTACATACGAAGATTACAGAAAGCTTGTATTTCATAACGAGAACTATTACGTACTTCATATTACCCCTTAATTGCCTTCTAAATATTAAATAATCAGTTGATATACATAAATGTCCCAACATTTTTGCAAGAAAATTCCCCCTCAATTTTTGCATCATTGTGCCTTTAAAATAGGGCTTTGAACTTTGGCGTCAACGGCTATTTAACATGGGAATAGCACATGGGGTCAATGCGAATTCGATATGGATGACACAATGTGATTTATAGGGTCGAAACGTTTTATAGGGTGAAATGCATTTATACGGACAAAGTCTAATAGAGACAAATACAGAAACAACCAAATACACATCCAACAAAGAAGACGGAAACACACAGAGAAGATAATAGAGATGTTACAAAGAAAGACCCACAGATAGAAAAGAGACTCCATTAAGAAAAGTCTAGTGCATGGGTACAAAACATTTACTCAAGTATAGACATGGGCTCTCTAACCTGTGCTTTGGTCAAAGCATTATCTATTTAATACATAAACATTTGGAAATGAAACAAACCTATTTACAAGTCATTTAGTTTTTGGTTCCAGTGAACTAGTTTTAAAACTTAAAGTTCTTGCCTTCACAAAAACAATTTATATTCGACGTATATGTATTTCATAAAAGAACGAATCTTTTCAATCTACAATTAATGTCCATTTATAAGAGAAAGCTACTGGTGAAAATAGACACCGCTACAAAACAGCTATGTCATGGCAATAATTTAGATCTGAAAATGCAATATGGATCCTATTTTAGGAATAAACATATTATCTGCTGAAACCAATGATACGAAGCTAATGGATACGGCACATAAGGACGCAATTTTATTCAACTATATGCACGTCAATAAGAGAATCTTGGTCGTGCTTTTGAAAAACCACCCACACGATAAAGTTTTCTTCTTTAATAGTCGAACCTTGAGAAAATATGTTCGTATTAAAATCAGAAGGTCGCAGGAAACTAGACAAGAAGGTGAAAGTTGTAAGCATTCCGTATCGTATTTGATGTGATTATAGATAGTACTAGCTCATAGAGGCAAATAAGTAAATTTACTACTCGTCCCTTGATCACGAATGCAAACATACTTTAAGGAAAACATGTAAATCTCCATTCTTCAACATACTTTTAACGTTTACAATATTTAACCATATCTCCCATATACAGTTGTGCCATCATACTATATTATCATTTTGATTTTCTTGTATTACCTCTGTTTAGGTATGGATATTCTGATGTCAGTTTAACCCTGGGAAATATCATATCAGTTTAACTTTGTATACTATAAAACCATTTCAACTCCAGGCACTGCAAATACAGTTTAAAACAATGTACATAACATTTGAACTCTGTGTACTATGTTAGTTTAAAATCTGGCTACTATACTGTCAGATTAACTCCACGTAATATAGTGTCCGTTTAACTGAGGGTACTATAATGGCAATTTAACTCAGTATATTATAATGTCAATTTAATTCTGGTCACTATAATGACAGTTTAAATCCATGTGTTATCGTGTCAGTTTAAATCTGGGTACTCTAATAACAGTTTAACTCTGTGTACTATAGTGACAGTTTAACTATGGGTACTCTAATGTCAGTATGTCAGTTTACCTCTTTACTATAATGTCAGTTAAACTCTGTATTATAATGTCAATTTAGCTGTGGTTTCCATACTGTCAATTTAACTCGGGGTACTCTGATGTCAGCTTAACTCTGTGAATTATAATGTTAACTAGAGTATTGATAGTCTAAAAGATAATGTATTATGCTATTAAATAAAGACAGTAGTCATACACCACTATACAGATTCCTCCAATTAAAGTTTATTTAATGATATCTTTAGCTGTATGTTTTCTTGTAGGGTCACGAACTTGTCAAAATGTATGCCAGGATCTTTGTAACTCAAGCGTTACACGGTTGTGATGTCGCTGTTTTAATTTAATAAGACATAGGATTTATGTAGTCAGACACTAGCAATCGTCTGCGCCAATCCGATGCTAGCAACACTCTGTTCCAATCTGACACTAACAATGCAATCCTCTCATCATGATACGAGCAATATGTGTTTCCACTCTGACAAGCAAAAATCTGTTTGGATGTATCATTTGTAATGCATTGCACCAATAGAAAACTATAAATAGATTGCTCTAATTAGAGACACCAGACGAACGCTGCTATAATATGACACTTCATTGCACCAATCGAACACTATAAATAGATTGCTCTAATTATAGACACCAGACGAACGCTGCTATAATATGACACTGATACGATTTTCACACAAGAAGCATAATTCTACAATCTTACACTAGCAATACTCTGTTTTAATATGACCTTAGAGGTATTATTCTCCATTCCATTATGGCGCTAAAGTGTTGCTCGAATCTGACACTAGCAATACATTGCTCCATTGTGAAGCGGGGAATACATTGCTCCAGTATGACACAAGCAATAAATGCTCCACTCTGATACTATTGATAAATTGTTCCAATCTGACACTAGCAATACATTACTTTAATCTGACACTAGCAATACATTACTTTACTCTGACACTAGCAATACATTACTTTACTCTGACACTAGCAATACATTACTTTACTCTGACACTAGCAATACATTACTTTACTCTGACACTAGCAATACATTACTTTACTCTGACACTAGCAATACATACTTTACTCTGACACTAGCAATACATTACTTTACTCTGACACTAGCAATACATTACTTTAATCTGACACTAGCAATACATTACTTTACTCTGACACTAGCAATACATTACTTTAATCTGACACTAGCAATACATTACTTTACTCTGACACTAGCAATACATTACTTTACTCTGACACTAGCAATACATTACTTTAATCTGACACTAGCAATACATTACTTTACTCTGATACTAATAAGAAGGTCTATATGTTTAGCAAAACAAAACAAAACATTTTTTGATGTAAGACGATTGGTCGAAAAATGTCAGAAATATCTGGAGACTCCTCACAAGTTTTTTTTATATGTCTATGTATCTTCTAAATTCGAAAATGATGTTAATATAATTGTTTATAATTTTACAACTTTTCATACAACAAATTAAACTGTTATGCATTCAATGATTTAACCAGTACATTGCATTTTAATAACTAACCTGTGCCGCCTTCATGAACTTTACATCTTGAGAACATTCTCGACTCAAATTTGCACAACTCCATATAGTATGAATAAATTGATATTACAAACTGTACTCTTTAAATTCCACGCGACTTGAACCAAATTGTTCTAAAACACGCCACCCTCCGTTTTGTTATTTAATATTTCGTTTCATTAAAGTTTATGTCTTTAGGTCTTAGGTTTAGGTTACGTGATTCCGCCTCTGTGTGTGTGTGTGTGTATATATATATATATATATATATATATATATATATATATATATATATATATATATATATATATATATATGTGTGTGTGTGTGTGTGTGTGTATATATATATACACACACATACGGATTAACTGTGGCTTCTATGGTGGTGAGGTAGAAAGAGGTATAGTGTGCAGACGTCACCTACAGTTTAGCAGTATAACCACCCCGCAAGATCAAGCACACTTGGTCGTATTCCGTTGGGTTGGAGAGAGCCAGGCCAGGAATCTGAAAAGGGCAGGGACAAGGCCTTTCATTAACCAACATACATCAACTGACAAAACCTTCTTACAGATAACTAAGTATATAAACCAAGCTAATACATCGTTTGACGTACATGCGCACGGAGGGCACATGTTATTTCTCAATGCATCTGGACATTAGGAAAGCATGCGCAAGTATCAGCCAATCATTTACATAGCTATTACTGAAATTTAGTATCATACAAAGCTCGTGCTTATAGGAGTCACATTTAGAATTTAAGTATACACGATGTTTCTAACAAAATATTAGACCCACGCTAACATAATAATAATAATAATAATAATAATAATAATAATAATAATAATAATAATAATAATAATAATAATAATAATAATAATAATAATAATAGTAATAATAATGATAATAATAATAGCAATAATGATGATAATAATAATAATAAAAATAATAATAACAAAGATTAATTATACGGAAATGAAGTAAAAATGAATTGAAAAGATTTATACAGAATTCATTCCTTAACACAAATAATTCAACTACAGTGTCGTAACAATAGAGTGATAAAGTATTCAAGCTTGTATCATTACAAACGACCTTTTCTATCTATTATTATAAAACAAATTTGAAAAGACGCTTGAATGGCGTTAACAGTTATACATGGAAGACAGGTTTGCATGCTGTCTCTGTCCTACCTTTACAAGGAGACAAGAAGGGAATATGTAATTATAAAAGTGAATGTTTATTTTGCTTGGAAAAATAATAATATTGGGCAAAGCTTGATGCATTTGCACCGGTGTATCGTCTGTAATTGACACAGGGCGTATCCAGATCTAGACTATTTGAACCAAATTTAAGAAATTAGTGTGTTTTCTTTGTTGTTTAAAAAACAATCATGCGTGGCGATGGTGTACAGACTGGAACATGCGTTTTTATTGTAAGCAGGTCATTATCACCAATTTCGTTTCTTAGCTTGGGCTCGTAAATCTAAAATCATGTTTGCATCCTTTAATGTGATTAAGTTACGCGTGTATGTGAATACATTTTTGACAGGTTATTAAAGCAATTATTCAACTGAAACTTGACAAATTCAGATAATAAGGAGTTCACAGCAGATGAAATAGAATGCATACGAGTGTGCTTGAGGGATTGATCAGGAGTCAAAACTGCATATACATGTAAGTTATAACGGTTAGTGTTTCTATGTAAAGAATAATACAACCTCTATTCCGTGCAAGACGATCTCTTTTCAGAGAAATTTATCTCTATAAGTATTCAACTGTGCGGTTGGCATTAACTATTTACATTATTCACAACGGACTCCCTATAGTCATATGATTTAAAAACTGAACGACCGCTTGTGACTTCGACGAACAAACATTCTACAAAACAATATTACAGACTTTTGAATACTATCAATGTCAACCCTGCATTCAACCTCACTCAAAGTTTCTGTCATGAACGAAAACAATATCCAAGTGACAAACAAATCTTATGATAACTTTGGCAATAGATTTGAAAATGAACCAGATAGTCAATATTTTGAACACCAAACGGTAGAATCCAAGAAAGTGAATTTTATCACTCTAGGAATAGGAGACGAGTACCAGAATTCAATCGATACTGCGAAATCAGTTATTTCTCCATACGATTTTTCAAGAAATTTTCAATATGGACCTAACCTTCGAGTAGGTGTGTCACAGTCCAATCTAGCTCAACATAACGATATTAGGAAAAACATCCTAGATGGATATATACCAATATGCAATCCGTTAAAAGTCGATGGAACCGTATCATTAAAACCATCGAAGGAAGACTGCATCCATAATGGAAACAGAGAGTGCCAAAAGGTCGATTCCAAATGGGTACTGGCTGATGAAGAAACACCACACAATATTGTCCAAAACGACATACCCGAATTTACCATAACAAAGAAGTGTGACAGAGAAGCAATCGTGGACGTAACAGCAAATAAACACAACCACTGGAACCGGGAAATCCATGACTGTCTGTGGTGTCCATGTATATTTTACTTCGTGTTCATCTGTTGCATGCCCGCACTATTGTTAATGCACAAGTCGGATGTTGAATTTCGAAAAGGGCGTGATTCCACAGCCAGGTATTATGCCATGTGCTCTTCGATATTTTACGCGATCGGATTGGTGCTTTGGCTTGGATGTTGTGCGATGATGATTACCTGGGTAGTTGTTTTCGCTATATAAGACAGTTATCAGATTAGTTCATTGTTGATTGCGACGAAATTCCTCTTATTTTTTTATTTAAGTGACGTTTGAATAAACAATGTTTAGACTATTTTTAAAATTCTTTTCTTCAAGATTCCATCGCGACATGATATTACAACTTTTGCGCGCGTACGTGTGTGATTTTGATTTTTGCGTAGCTTTAAAAAATTTTCAGTTATATCGCATCGATGTCTGCAGTGTGACAGTTTACTGCGATGTCTAGCACTTGCACATTTTGCAACAATGTTCGCCTTGGCCATGCTGTAACCTAAAACTCTGTAAAAACCTCAATCGAGAACAAGCCTGGTTCGAGCGGAGGGAGGTGGTAAGGACTATATTCACATCCGTGCTCACAAACCGCACAAAAACTACAAATTTTCATCCTCAGAGAGTTTTAAAAAATCTCACTCTAATTCGTGGACACTCTAATTTGTGGACAAATAACATGTTAACTCTAGTTATATTAGTTGAATAGTATGAACAATCTCACGGTAATAGATAACAAATATTTTTGGCGTGAAACAAACTCCAAGGTTCTTAACCACAATAATTGCTTACTAGCTTAGCAGATCTTATTTTATTCATCATATATACAACAACTGCAAATGTAAAAGATATTTGTTTTCTTTCATAAATTTGACTGAAATTGTGATGATAGATTTTTACAAAATATTAAATTACTATCTGCCTGTTGTCAAGGACGCTTGTTTGCTATGGATGCATACGAAACAACACCAAATAAAATGTATCACACTTGAACGTTCATTGACTGTCTGACAGCATTAAAAAATAAGGTTGTTTTGAATATGTGAATATTATGGTTTGCACTTGGCTCTCATGGAGACTGTGATATACACGTCTAATAGTATATTATTAGATAATACTTTAATACAAATTTTATCAGGGTATTTTGGTGTGTGTGTGTGTGTGTGTGTGTGTGTGTGTGTGTGTGTGTGTGTGTGTGTGAAAACATGTACTTTCTACCTGGTTGGTAAATGCTTGCGATGGATTTTGCAAAAACAAAACTTGCTTTAAGTACTCCTCAAATGTTTAACAAAATAAAGTTATTTTTTTAGATGTAAAAGTGTATTATTACTCTGTGTGTTATGGGAACTACAATTGTGTCATTTCGTATTAACGAAAGACAGATATCCATATATATATATATGCATGCTGAGAATTTTAACGTTTTCCTGGTGACGATCCAATGCCAAGTCTCTTTCCTCAGGGTCTGTATTGGAAAGATGTCTGATTTCTTCTCGTATCTTTCAACCAGGATATGGTTAGAAGGCGAGGATCTCAAATCTCTGCATGTATTAACCCAAAAGCAAGTCCTTAACCTTAGGGATATGATCTATTGAAAGTATGTATGGATTTAAATTGTTTCCATGTATTAACCGAAGGTCAAGTCCTCAACCTTAGGGTCATGATCCACCGTCTGTATGTCTGAATCTCATTTTCTTTTCATGTATTAACCGAAGAGCAAGACCTCAACTTTAGGGCTATGATCCACCGTCGGTATGTGTGAATATCACTTGTTTCCATGTATTAACTGAAGGGCAAGTCCACAACCTTAGGGCCATGATCCACCGTCTATATGTCCTGATCTCATTTGTTTCCATGTATTAACCGAAGGACAGGTCCTCGACCTTAGGGTCATGATCCACCGTCTTATGTCTGGATCTCGTTTGTTTCCATGTATTAACCGAAGGGCAGGTCCACAATCTTAGGGCAATGATCCACCGTCTGTATGTATGGATCTCATTTGTTTCCATGTATTAAACGAAAGGCAAGTCCACAACCTTAGGGCCATGATCCACCGTCGGTATGTGTGGATCTCATTTGTTTCCATGTATTAACCGAAGGGCAAGTCCTCAACCTTAGGGTCATGATCCACCGTCGGTATGTGTGGATCTCATTTGTTTCCATGTATTAACCGAAGGGCAAGTTCACAACCTTAGGGCCATGAGCCACCATCTGTATGTATGGATTTTAATTATTTCCCCATATTAACCGAAGGACAAGTCCTCAACCTTAGGGCCAATATCAAACGTCTATATGTGTGGATCTCATTTGTTTCTTTGTATTAACCGAAGGGCAAATTTACAACCTTAGAGCCATAATCCACCATCTGTATTGGATATAGCGATATGTTTTGTTTTGTCTCTGGTCATTCATATACATGTGTCGTTTTTCCCTGAGGATCGCAGCTATTTCTTTTCATATGAACTTCCTTAAAGTACCTATTTATGTAGGTGGTTAGCATCTAGCTCTACTCTATATTTTGTAGTCTTTTTTGTCTATTGTTCTCCATCTTCTTGACCAAAATAATCCCGTACGTACAGAGAGAGTTTTCATAAAGCTCATTTCCTCTTTTGGGATGCGCGTTTTCTATATATTAATGTTTACATGAAATTATGGCTTCTACATTTAAATGCGCAGTTTTCAATTATGTAATCATTATTCCTGTGTGCTATTCACAAAAAAGAAAACCAACGTCACCGTTTTCGAAATCTGAAAGTCTGACTTGGAGTATGTATACCAGTCCAAATGTTTGGCATGTACATTATGAGGCAGAAAGTTAAATTTTTCATAAGTACAAAACACCTGTTGAATTTTCTGGA
>JAEAOA010002224.1:5000-125000 GCA_016746295.1 Potamilus streckersoni | reverse complement strand
CAAACCCACATTTGCAAACAAATTACATTATATCCAGAACTGTGGAATTAAATCCCACGTTTATGACCAAATATACATTATATCCAGAACTTTTGAATTAAATCCCACTTTTTGTAATAAAATATATGTTATATCCAGAATTGTTGAATCAAATGAATCGATCTTATCGGATTCATCAAGACATTACCACTATCCAAGAATTAAACGCTATTATATCAGTCAAACGAATGACTTCATTCACAATCAACGCTGTTTGATGTCGCACACACACACACACACACACAAACATATACACGCGCATCCATCCATCCATCCATCCATCCATCCATCCATCCATACATACATACATACATACATACATACACCTCCATAATAATCTCTAAATTTTAGAGATTTCTCCCCTGCACACACGCTCGCGCGCGCACACACAGACACATAGTTAGAAAAAAACTTGCACTCACACACATTTTTTTCTGCAAATCTAATCATACTTTTAAAGGAATCTGTGTTGAAAAAAACGACTTATCGGGCGTGAAATTATAATTCCCACCTGTATGTTAATATTCTCTCTTCTTGTACCTTCACTATGATAGTGGCTGGTGCTTAGAGGCAAGGCAATGAGTACCATAACTAACAGACACAGGCTTGAGTCTCCGACGAATAAGAACTAAATTTCTCTATGTTGTATGAATATATTGTTTGTTAGTATTTTAATAATTTTTTTATTGTTGTCTTGCGTAGGATTGGATGATGGCGCATGCTCTATGTTTTATGTATATTTGTAATTATCTCTCAGAGAGAGCAAAGGCGTAGCTAGGGTGGGGCAGGGGGGTACATATGTTCCCCGGGCGCAAAGGTACAGGGCGCCAAAATAAAGCTTACAACGTTACATTATAATAAGTAAAATAGAAAATTATGATTAAACGGGGAGGGGGCTGGGGCGCCAATTTTATAGTTCGTCCCCGGGCGCAAAATATCATAGCTACGCCTCTGAGAGAGAGAGAGAGAGAGAGAGAGAGAGAGAGAGAGAGAGAGAGAGAGAGAGAGAGAGAGAGAGAGAGAGAGAGAGAGAGAGAGAAAGAAAGAAAGAAAGAAAGAAAGAAAGAAAGAAAGAGAATAGAAAGCAAACTCCCCCATCTCTCTCTCTCTCTCTCTCTCTCTCTCTCTCTCTCTCTCTCTCTCTCTCTCTCTCTCCCTCTCTCTCTCTCTCTCTCTCTCTCTCTCTCTCACACACACACACACATACACATACACACACACGCACACCTTTATATCAAGCCTTTGAAATATTTTGATTGGTTAGGAGCCTATCATGTAACGCAGACCACTAGAAGTTATTAACTAATAAAACCAGAAAGTATATATATATATATATATATATATATATATATATATATATATATATATATATATATATATATATATATATATATATATATATAAAGTAACTAATAATGTAATACATTTAATATGTGATATGTCTCAAGAATTCCATGGAATGAAGCTAAGAATAGTTACACTTTTGAACATGGTTACTTCATGGACAAGAAAAAAAAAACTAATACAATGTGGTCAATTTCAACAGTGGGACTTAGGAAGATAGGGATAACTATATAAAGGCGGATCAGGATGGACCAGCAAATGGAACAATTTATGCCACCACAATATCCCTTACTCTAAAGCACTCGAATAATAGTAATATAGGATTAAATGATCATGATTGGGTATCGAGGTGTAAATTTTACCTAATCACTCACAAAGTAAACAAAGTCCGAATTAATTTATACTATCTTTGCGAGTGATTAGGTAAAATTTACATTTCGATAAATACCCAACCATGATCATTTTATCCTTATAATTCCCACCTCGTCCTTTCTATCGTCAAATCAACGTATTCCATAAACAATACAATCGATTTTAAGTAGCGCGTGCTTTCCTTTCATTCGCCGCTTCACATCGCCCCATAATACACAACCTGTAAAACAATCTCAAAAACAGATTGACTACTGTCACAATTACGTTAAACGTTTATTCAGAAAAATCATAATTTACATCTTAGGCAATGGCTTCCCGTGGTTTCAATACATTTCGTTTGTTTACAACAATCTTGTTTAGTTTTAGTTCGTCACATCTGCTACGTCAGATGACCATGACCTTTCATAATAACAGCGGATACTGATTGAACAATTGTGCTAAATTAAATGTCCAATCAAACCTGAAATTATTAGGATGTTGTCAATAAATTACATTGATATATTAGCAAGATGATGATATCCATAACTAAAATAAAGGTAACAATGAAATAAATTGTATACAGGAATAACGTTCTATTTTATGTCATTTTCAACAGCGTTAATACTTACCATGACTAGTTCAGAGACCTAAAGAAAAAACTCCAAACAACAATGTCCAGAACGAAATACCCGATTATACTAAGACAACGAAGAGTTATAGGGAAGCAAGTGTGGACGTAACGGCAAATAAACCCAACCATTGAAACCGGAAAATCCATGACTGGTGTTCATGTAAACTATACTTCGTGTTCAACTATTGTATCTCCGATTTGTTGTTTATGTACCAGTCGGATGTTATGTTTTGAAAAAGACGCGATTCCATAGCCAGACAATATTCCATGTGCTCTTCGATGTTCTGCGTGATCGGATTTGTGCTTTCTCTTCGATGTTCTGCCATGATAATCGCCTTAGTAGTTTGTTGTTTTTATTTTGTTTTTTTTCTCGCTAAAAAAGACCGTTATTAGATTAGTTAATTGTTTTTATTATGCTGTGTAAACTAGAAATTCTAAATCCCTTTTCGTATATGAATTACGATGAAACATTTCGGCTTCTTTATTGCATGAACCAACATATCATACCGTATATTCTGTCCGTATAAATCAAATTCAACGACATAAAACCCTGTCTTCCGACTAATAAATCAGGAGAAGATCACTGTGCATGTCGTTAGAACAATCAACATTGATTCTCTTATGATTACTCATATTAGGCTGACATATCAAGTTTTATGCAGTTCGCAAATTTGTCTGAATATGACTATAGGACGGGAGATCAGGATATATGTTGTTTTCTCCTGAATCTGCTCATAGGCGTGTATATATGGTAATTAATTTTACATAAACTCCCTACACTGCAAACTAAATGAGGTATCTTTTTTGTTCATCAATGTAACAGATGAGCGCTTCTCTACCGAACCATAAATACATCCTGCTAGAGTCTATTCGAAATTATTTTAAAATAAATCTACAGAGCAAATATAATCGAGTGCGGTATTTTAAACATCAACTTGCTTTTTTATCATGTATATATTTGAGTCAGGAGAAGGAAGCTAGTCTGCCACGGCAAAGCTTAATCCTTGCGAGCAGATAGTCATGTTGCATAAAACTGTCGTTAGTTCAAAGTTCAGAAGCCCACGTTAGTAATAAAAAACAATATATTATGTGTAGCACCATTCAATTAATAAATCGGTCTCATCGGATTCAACGCTTGATTATTTCATACACGAATCAGTCTCCAACGATTAAACTTTATAGTCTCAGTTACATGAATGAGTTCACTCGTATTCAGTGCTCTTGTGTGTACGTGTACGTGCATATATATATATATATATATATATATATATATATATATATATATATATATATATATATATATATATATATATATATATATATATATATATATATATATATATATATATATATATATATATATATATATATATATATATATATATATATATGCTAGTATATTTATTGGTATAGAGATGTACTATATAAATGAATTCAAATATATGATTCGAGTCTTCCATCTATCCTTTTCTAATGATCTCGAATTAAATTTATCTAACCTATATTATTACCATACATTGTGTTCTTGTTGTCAAGTATTCTCCTGGATCAGAGGATGGCTCATAAACTCTGAGGTTTGTTAGTAATTCTCTCTCTCTCTCTCTCTCTCTCTCTCTCTCTCTCTCTCTCTCTCTCTCTCTCTCTCTCTCTCTCTCTCTCTCTCTCTCTCTCTCTCTCTCTCTCTCTAACACACACACACACACGCATTACATTTACATAAATCCTTTTTAATATTTTGATTGGTTAAAAGTCTTTCATGTAACGCAGACCACTAGAGGTTATTAGATAACATAGTCAGAAAGAAATATTTTTCATGCATACTTGATCTTGTCTTGTGTGCTTTGACAAAATATTTATTGAGGTTATACATATATGTGATTTTTTCGTTTTCATCTTTGATCTATCCCAGGGATAAAGTAATTAATATTTTATTACATAAAATTTTTAATTCTTCTAAAGGATAACGTGCAATACTGCCAATAATAGTAACACCTTTGAACATGGTTACTATATTATGTGCTTTCGATTGTATGAGGAATTCATAGTCTGTGTTTTTTTAAGTAGCGAGTATGCTTCTCACGAATACCTTTATTTTCGGTACGGAGTTTGCTGCCTACAGACGAGTGGATAGGTGCCGTGACTCAGTAATGGACAAATTATAATTCCCCAATATGATTTAAAATATTCCATCTTCGTGTACTTCCTCTATAAATGGAATTGGTGCTTACAGGCAAAACGATGGGTACCGAAATCTGCCGATGCCGCCAGGATTTGTACCACCATTCGAACATGATGAAGAAAGATGGCAACAGAGATTTCATCAGGACGGACAGACAGAGGCAAAGATATATGTTATCACATTATCCCTTTAAAGCGCAAAAATAACAACAATACCCAATTAAAATCGAAAATATGTTGCAATCAGCCACACCTTAATGTTGTATGTATCATATCAAAGTTATTTTCAACTGGGTAGCTTGAGAGCGCAGGACTTTACCTTTTTGTTGAGCTTGAAGACTAAGACGTATTTAAAAGCGATAGATATTTTGATCACTGTTTATATGGCCTCAGGCATCGTAGAAATTCCCTGGTGATTCACATTTTATGATGCATGTACCCGTAATAATTGCAATCGTAATATGATAGTGTTGAATATACATCCTAACTTTAAGCTAACTGAGAAAGAAAGAACCCTTTTTAAATGTATAGATTCGTTGCACATTGTGTAATGGTACAACATCCAGAATACACGTTAATTGCATAGTATTCAAGTTCTACAGCTACTGTGACATATTCATATCGTTCAAAATTATTATTCGCAATTGTAAGATAAATGAATCGAGAATAAATCAAAAATTCTCCTCTTTGGCCATTAAATATGATGTTCTTTCTGACGCACAATTTGGTCTAAATAAGATGAATACTACAGTATACGTCAAAGCTAGATCCAATATTTTGATTTGGAAAAGCATTAGAATATGTAGATAGGGAAAGTCATTGGCAAAAGGGAGTTAATCGCGGATTAACTGGGAAAATGTAAAAGAGAATATAAAATCTAATTGTAACAGTGAAACACACGCTCATCCTATTTATATAATTTATTTATATAATTTATATTTCCTTTACATAGAAATTAACAATAATGACCTACAGTTAGGCATAAAAATACCTAAACTAAATAAAACATACTTTATCAGTTTTTAGTTTTGTAAACATTACTGTCAGAAATTATTTAATTTCTTCTACTTACATTTGCATGAAAATCGAGGGCTAATATATGACCTAACAAATCTTCTCTTTGTTTTTATAACCAATCACTGAAAATGTACATTTCCTGAAATGTTATGTCTACTGTAAGGGAGATAACTGAATGATGTACCTAAGGTGTGTTTTTTATTTATTTCCTTTAATATATTATCCGTGTAATATAGATGAGTTTATGAACACATTATAACTTCAATGCAATTAAATTATATTTTAAAAAATGCTTTTACGGTAAAGTGAGAACCTAAAATTCAGGCTTCTATATGTTAGTAAAGACCTCAAGAGTGATATACATGTAATTTTATTTCCTGAGATGATGCGGCTGTTTTATATCACGTGGTTGATGTCCTCTACAAAGCCCGTATGTAGAGTGCAGCCTTCCATAACCAATACGATCCCTTGCCATTTTGGATTCCTGCGATGGGATGCAAAGTTTGGAAAACAGTGTGGAATTGAATGGAAGGAATGGGCAGTATTTGACTAATATGGTTATCACTGAATAAAGTTTGTTCTAATATGGAAATTCCACAAGAACGGCAGGAGAGAAATAAACAGAATCAATTGAAAGTCAATAGTAGCTTTTAGTTGGGCTTATACAAGGGCCAATGGGAAATGCTGGCTTAAAGAAACTGATTTTTATCTGTTAGTATTTCCTGTTACTTTAACAAAAGGGAATACAAGAGAACTTTTTTAACTAAGCTGCATGAACAAT
The DNA here is from genome assembly GCA_016746295.1 of Potamilus streckersoni. NCBI lineage: Eukaryota > Metazoa > Mollusca > Bivalvia > Unionida > Unionidae > Potamilus > Potamilus streckersoni. The sequence goes on along the minus strand of JAEAOA010002224.1, from coordinate 118,659 downwards.
TTCAAGGCAGGAAATTGTACAAAAATAGACAAAGTGGAAAGGAATACCATATATTTAAGAAATTACCTAACATTACTCATACCATAAAATCCTACATGACACAAGTGATCTATCTACAGTGTACCTAGAGCGTGCTCTATCCTGGTTTATGGCACGCCTTTCAAGAACAAGATAGCTGCTTTTTTCTTTTTTGCAGGTAAAATAGTCACTATTTGGTCACAATCAACTATACTATGTTTACACAACTTATTTTGTTGCACATATACCAATCTTGGAGCTGGTTATACTGACACAAAGCCATAAGGAAATAAAAGTCTATGTCTGTCATAGCAATACTTATCAAAAGCCTCTATCCAAAAAGCCAATTCGTGCTCTTTTCTGAAGATTTCATACATTTTATTCTTAAAAGACTTCCAATATTTGACCAGAATTGTTCAGCATGCATTTTTGTCCTACATCAAACTAGTACAGTTCAAAAATGCCGCTCACATGTATGTGTTTCTTTGGATACACTGTAAGGCTGTTCTTCTCTTTCGGTATCACAGTACTAAATGCGTTTCGATATAACTCAATGATGATGTTGTGTAAAATAAATATACTTTCTATTCTACTTCAGCATGCAAGTCTCGCACTCTCATAGAGAACAATGTTAGAATGAAATTTGACAAGGACAAATCCAGGTACTCATTTGTAATTAAGAGAGATAACTCTGCTGGAACTAGACAGATATAAGACTAGTCTTGTCACAAAAGATACATTTTCAGCCATGTGTACCACATTGTAAAAAAAAATCATAAAAAAATACAAAATATGATCTAGATAGAAATTAAAATAATCTCATGTTGCCAAGAGGCTCAACATTTTTATGCCTAACAGAAAGTACAATTCTTACATAATGCAGCAATCACAGCTAGTTTTGTTGTTTATTTCTGAATGCAATGTTGCTTACGCCTTAAGCTCCACCCACCTGGACTTGCGCAATTGGTACCGTATGTATGAAGATATTAAGGATATCTTCAAAACCGCTTCCTATCTCAGAACAATTGCTAACACCAGCCTCAGAATGGCTTTAAGTAAATAAGCTCTTCTTAACACACATGAAATATCGAGACTGGTAGATACTTAGGAAATGAACAGCAAGAAAGGAAATGTGAACTTTGTGTAGAGATTGTATAGTTTAATACAAACAATACTATCATACAGGTTAGAGAAATTAAATTCGTACTCTACCGAGTTTCGAACCCAGGTCCGCGAGCAATCGGTACCCATCGCCTTGTATATAGTTTCCTTTGTTAGAATTTGTTCTGAATAAGAAAATGACATATTTGTTCGGTGTTGAGAGCAGAGAAACATGACTAGAAATTAAGTCTTTTTCATAGTTGTAACCAAAGTGAAATAGGGACATGTTTTATGTTTTGTCTGTTTAAAACAAAACACGGAATATGGAACTATTACCACGTGATGGCACGAAGGAATGAAGTGGACAATTGTCACTGGGTACAACACACAACACAGAGGGTACAGTAGAAAATTTTAATTGCTGGCTTCTGTATTTTTATTATATTTCACCTTCACCTTAGTCTAACTGGTGCAATATTTCACAAAAAAATATTTAAATGACGAGGAAAAAGGAAAGTTGATCACTGAAATATAAAGTGTTTTCTGTAATTCGGTAGGCGCCACTAAAGAACATTACCACTGAGCATCTCGAACCTTCGCGCCGTCAGTGCAATTTTCTTTCTGATCGGATACATTATGTTGTTTTGTATTATTTTTTTACGGTTTATTTCTTGTTTAGATAGTACAGTTTATTTTCTATAAAAGTTATAGCAATTTTGTTGCTACATGTAATGATGAGTAGTTCCTAAACAAATGTGTCACTTTTGTCCCAAAGTGTAAAAGGTATACCATCCTCTATTGTTGACTCCGAGTAACAAATAGTAACAGGTCAAGTATGTTAAATCATATTGAAATTCACAGGAATTATGTGGGAAACTAATCGGAAGCAGTTAATGCTGGCTTCTCTTTATTATCTTTATTGATTTCATTGATATATACTAGAGGGTCTACAGTCCTGACACATTTAAATTATGTTAATTTTAGTGTGTGTGTGTGTGAGAGAGAGAGAGAGAGAGAGAGAGAGAGAGAGAGAGAGAGAGAGAGAGAGAGAGAGAGAGAGAGAGAGAGAGAGAGAGAGAGAGAGAGAGAGAGAGGCAAATAGCATGTGTTCTACATATGGAAATATTGATTTTAATAGAATATATAAGGGCTAACACATTTCCCAAATAGTCAATGTGGTAAGTAGATTAAAAAGTGATATTGCCAACGGTGATAAAATATTTCTCTCATTGATATTTTTTCTATATCTCATTATGAAATATGCAATAAATATTTTTTAATCAAAAGTCATGAGAAGAACATAATGCAGGCATTATTTTTTTATTAGATGCATATTTCAGTTATTTTTATTTTTCAGCGTGGAAAGTTAGAACCTTTGCAGTCATACAACTTTGACAAGGGGTATGTAAGAGTTATCTTCATTTTCTGCCTGTGGGCTACAAATTTGAAACATTATATATATATATATATATATATATATATATATATATATAGACATATATAGATATATATATACATATATATATATATATATATACATACATACATACATACATACATACATACATACATACATACATACATACATACATACATACATACATACATACGTACGTACGTACGTACGTACGTACGTACGTACGTACGTACGTACGTATGTATGTATGTATGTATGTATGTATGTATGTATGTATGTATGTATATATATATATATATATATATATATATATATATATATATATATATATATTGTAACGACCCTATAGTTAAAGTATGTGTGTGTTAAGGAATCAATTTTGTATAAATCTTTTCATTTCATTTTTATTTCATTAAATGTAATTATTAATATAATTGTATTAATATCAGTCTAACATGTTGTTAAAAAATAGTGTTTACTTGAGTCGTAGATGTGACTCGTGTGAGCACGTTCTGTGTATGATAACAAATTCATTACAAATAAACATTCAGGAATAGCAATGAAAACGATTGACTGATACTGGGTCAGGCTTTCCTAGATGTCCAGAAGCATTACGATATTGCGTGAGTCCTCGTGCGCGTGCAATTCAAACTACGCATTAGCCTTCATGTATATGTGAGACTTTTGTAAGCCATACACAGTTACGGACAGACAGTCGACTGTCGTAGTCGTGTCGTAAAGTCAGTTATACAACTTCTAATATCTTTAAAAAGGTATTTTTTGTGCTAGGAGAAGTTGTCCGTATGTCTACGTAGAACAACATGTCTTGTTAGAGGAGCTATTTTCACTTCGTTTTTATGAATAATTGTTTTCCTGGAGAACAACATTACTGATTTGGACAAAGACATTTTCCCGAAGATATTCTATATTGGAACGGGAAAACACAAACTGTGCTTTATTGTGTAAATTCTGGAATTTTCAGTTAGCCTTCGTCTGACGTGGTCATCCGCCATTTTTAGACCGGAACATCATACACTTTCAGACTGTGTTTAGAAATTTTTACAGGACTTATGTATCTATTTTGAACAAAATTTGGATCATTTCTGTGAACCATAAGTCTTGCGTAAATTATTTACACTATTTCATGTTTTGTAGGAAAATAATTCTTTTTAAACTTTACAAAGCTTGTCTTCACTGTTTCTTTTGTTACTTTGAACGAGCCGATACGTAACATAAAAAGAATTGTGGACTCGTCCTTTGGGGTATTTGAAATTGGATAAATTCGAAAGTTTAATTCCCCTAGCTAACTTTTATTTGAAATTTTAGTGAAAACAACAGGCTTTCTTAAAAATGTCGAGAGTGGGAGAGCTTTTTTCTATTCCAACCAAAGAACAGTTGGGAGAGTTATAGGAAGGATGAATTACTTGAACTTTCCAAAAAGTATTGACTATCTGAAGCAAACACTTCATTAACTAAACAAGAAATCAAGAAAATTATAATTCAACATTTGGTAGAGAATAATATCTTGGACAAGTGATTTGGCATCTGTCGTAAGACTTTAACCGATGTTAAAATTAAAATGGAAGAACTAAAATTGAAATATAAATTTGACTTTCAAAAAGAACGAATGAGAATGCAATTAGAAAAAGAAGAAAAAGAAAAAGACAAATACAATTACAAAAAGAACAACTTGAACTTAAGAAAGAAGAAATGAGATTACAATTTGAAGAAAGGGAAAAACAAAGACAAATTAGAAGGGAAAAACAAAGACATTTTGAAGAAAGGGGAAAAGATAGGCAAATAGAATTACGAAAGGAACAAGAATTACAAAAGGAACAAATGAAATTAGGAGAGAGAGAGAGAGAGAGAGAGAGAGAGAGAGAGAGAGAGAGAGAGAGAGAGAGAGAGAGAGAGAGAGATGCAAATTAAAATGAAAGAATTAGATCTGGCAAGTGACAGGCATGATTCCACATCTCGTGCAAATTCAAAGTTTAACATTTTAGGAAATGTCAAATTAGTTCACCCCCATTTAGTGAAAAGTAGACAAATATTTTATAATGTTTGAAAAAGTAGCTGAGAATTCAAAATGGCCAAGAGAGTATTGGACTCAATTATTGCAGAGTGTACTTAATGGCAAGGCCAGAAATATCTATATCAGTACAACAAAGTTCTGATTACGATTTGGTCAAGGAATACATCTTGAAAGGTTACGAGTTAGTTCCTGAGGCATATCGACAAAAGTTCAGAAGTTACAAAAAAGATATTATACAAACTTAATTTGCTAGGGAAAAGAACAGTAGTTCAAGAGGTGTCTTGAGAAAATTGAACATGATTATGAAAGACTTGAACAACTGGTATTACTCGAAGTGTTCAAAAACTGTATTTCCAGTGATAGCAAAAATCACCTTAAAGATAATGAGGTTAAGACCTTGGAAAATGCTGCTCTGGCCGCAGATAGGTATTCCTTAACTCATAAATTTATTGCTGTAAACAAATCTTTCACTCAGCATTTTACTGATAGAAAGGTGTTTAAAACAAATACGACTCAGTAAAAATCAATCTGGCACAAATTCTAAATATCAAGCCTCTGAGAGACTTGATTCTACATCCTTGTCTCTACCTACTTGTAACTTTTGTAAGAAAAATGGACACGTCATTTCTGAGTGCTTCAAACTGAAATACAGGCACCAGAATCAAGATAGACCTATCCCAAATGCTCTTATTTCTCCAAGGTCAAGGTCATGTATTGATAAACCTCAGTCTGATTGTATTTTGGAGAATTTCGAACCATTCATGTCTAAGGGTTCTATATCACTCCTGGGTGATTTGGCCAATCCTATCCCTATTAAAATTTTAAGGGATACAGGAGCTTCTCAGATTCTTTTAGTTTCAGGTGTTTTGCCTTCTTCAGAGAAGACCTGTTCTAATGAGTGTTCTCATTCAGGGAGTAGAGTGCGGCTTTGCTAATGTTCCTCTCCATTCTGTTAATTTGTCATCAAACTTAGTTTCAGGACTTGTGACCGTCGGTGTAGTGTATACCTTACCTGTTGAGGGCGTTCATTTTTTGCTAGGCAATGACTTAGCTGGAGACAAGGTTGTGGTTAATCCACTTGTAACTTACAAGCCTTCTTTGGATCAGAAAGTTGATCCTATTGAAAAATATATCCCTGATTTTTGTTCAGATTGTTCAGTTACCAGAGCTTTGGCAAAGAAAGATCTTGAGAATGATTTTGATAAGGACTGTGTTTTTTTTTAACTGACACATGTATTGGTCATTCTTTTGATGAGGTCACTTTCATTTCTATCTTGGATCAGTCGATAGGTATTGATCATAGTGATCCTCTTTTGAATGCTCATTCTCTTTTATCTGATCAGGGTCATAAACGACAATCACTTGTCGTTGAACAGGAGAAGGATCCTGAGATCTTCTGTTTGTTTCAGCAGGCCGTTAGTGAAATTGAAACAACTGAAGCACCTGTCTGCTACTTCATTAAAAATGGGGTTCTTTTGAGAAAATGGAGACCTCCCGAGGTACCTGTTAGTTACAATTGCTCAGTAAAATATCAAATCGTGGTTTCAAAACTTTACAGACTGGAAATACTTTGTTTGGCCCATGAAACGTCTGTGGGTGGTCATTTGGGAATAAATAAAACGTATAACAAGATCTGGACTTTTTTTTAGCAAAAAATGAAAAGTGATATTTCCAAGTTTTGCAGATCTTGTCAGGTGTGTCAAATTGTAGGAAAACAAAATCAAAACATTCTTAAAGCTCATTTGAAAACAATTCCTGCATTTGACCAACCATTACGTAGAATCATAGTAGATTGTATTGATCCCTTACCAAAGACCATGCCATGTAACCAAAATTTGTTGACAATCGAGCGTGTCTCAACAAGTATTTCAAAAGTAATTCCTTTGAAGAATTTTGCTCAATTTGGCCGTCTCAAATTTGATCAGTTTGGTCAAAAGTCAAAGTTAAAGCCTGATATGTTCCAGCTTATTACACCTGAATGTGGCATTCAGCAGTTTAAGTCCAAAGTAAAACTATGGTTTCACCAATGCGTACTAGAGAGAATTTATTATTCCTGTAATAAAGTACATTCTCTCTTGCAAATTCTGCACAATTTTCTGCAATTAAGATTATATGGCCCTTACAAAGTAAAGAAGAAAATGAGATAGATTATAATATTACTACTCAAGTCTAAGTACATTAATGGAATACTACTGTTTTTTTGAAGAAATAGCCAAATAAATCTTGTAATCAATTTAGTTGTACCTGTCCCACCAAATGTATATTCGCATGAAGGAATTCAACTGGATACTACTATTATTGGAACAACAAGTCTGCAGAATTCATGTTTTGTAGGAAAATAAATTATTTTGTTTTGTTATGTCTTTCTGATCTGTTTATATCGTTACCCTCTTGCTGTTGATAATAACGATGCACACTATTGAGTGGGTACATATATGGATGATTTCTTTTTGCAAGCTACAGAACATTAAATTGTCGGGACTCAGTGCATATCATTTTTCAGGCATGTTTTGTTTTACCTTAATTTATACAGTTTTTCAAATATAAAATGTCGAGGTTTTAAAACTGATATAATCCATCCTTATCTTGTAAAAGTCAGTTTTTAAACAAGGTCATAAATCGTCAGTTAAATAATATTGATCCTACAAAGAGTTTCCAACCTTTATTAAACGTCTGAAAAATAAATCGCCTTAAAGAAATGTAATCTTAAATATGACTCATTATTAGGTTTGAGAGAAAAGTATTCATATCAAACTGCCGTAACAAACTGGGTTGAAAATTCCACTGGTCATTGAAATCTCATTGGAGTAATTTGCATTTTAGAATGCGCTGTCCATGTTTTTTGTGTGGACAGTCTTTTTAGGAATACGTCAAACGTGGAGTCCATGAAGATCCTATTCTTTGTCTTTTGCTTTTTCTCCTCTTCATTAATGATTTGCCTCGCTACACGAATGGCACTAAAGCTGATCATTCTGCCGATGACAACATTTCACGCCTTGAGTGACGCAATTCCTTCACTTGAACAGAATGTACAAGTCATTGATGTTTTGTTACTGTGGTGCAAAACCAGCAAAAAAAAATTAAACACTGACAGAAATGAACTGCATAACATTTGGATTAAGGCAAATAATAAAGAAATCAGAGGATATAGATATGCAATTCATATCATGTATTAATGCAATACCAGCTTCAGATTCCATCATTCATTGTTTTGACTAAAACGCAAGTACTGTTTAAACACAGTCATATATTTAGTTATAGATCCAGTCAAAGATGTATTTTAGTCATTTCTGGTTTAAATTGATATCCCGTCCCATTACAACTCAATTATCCTCCGCCATTCCCAAGTCAAGGGTCGTATATACTGACCGAGTATGATCGTTAAAACTAGAGCATTCGACACTTTTTAACATCGTGTTCGTTCACAGTGACCCAGAATTAGTAAAGTTTAGCTATATTTATTTCGGAAGGATTTTGGTTATAGACCAGTGTATTCGTTCTAATATTATATGGCGTATTTCGTACTCTGATAATTTTCATTTGCCTAAACTGAAAACCATCGGTTCCATGTTCTGCAGCAGTGTTATGGAATATCATTCTCAATGACATTAAACAGACACCAACACTTTCTTCTTTTAAGAGTGCTCACAAGTTTCTTCTTGTTCATATTGCCAAAACCCAAAGCATATTGAGGCACCTAACTGGATGTTCCCAGTACCTTCTTATAATCCACATATGGATGTAGATGTCATGTGTGTCCTGTTATCATTCGGAACTGCTCTTATTTATGACATAACATGCCGGCGAAAGAAGAAGGTTACAATTGGAACCTAATATTTTTTTCTCTCGCGATATATGTGATGAACCACTGTGTTCTTAAATAAGGAGCTGATATTCTTGCAATCGACATAAATATGCGGAGTTAATCTTAAAATGTATTATTTTAATTTGGGCTGGTAATTTGTTTGGTTTTATTAATAACCGCAACCCCAAGGAAACGAAAGGGATGACTGCGTAAAGTTTTTACTGGCATGTATTGGTACGTTTCAGATGATATTACTATATACTGCAAATTTCACTTGAAAGTGATTAATATATTTTTAGGGATTTTTTCAAGTTGAGCAAGGATTCTAACTTCTGAGTGTACCGATATTTGAAATTTATAAATAAATGCAAGATCTCGATTCATTGATAGCGTTTGAATTAAATCCTTGTTTCACCACGAACCGGCGCGCTGTTTATGCAATTCATAGGCATAGTCATAATTGTGTGTGTGTGAGTGTGTGCGTGTGTGTGTGTGCGTGTGTGTGTGTGCGTGTGTGTGTGTGTGTGTGTGCGTGTGTGTGTGCGTGTGTGTGTGTGTGCGTGTGTGTTTGCGTGTGTGTGTGCGTGTGTGTGTGCGTGTGTGTGTGCGTGTGTGTGTGTGCGTGTGTGTGTGCGTGTGTGTGTGTGCGTGTGTGTGTGTGTGTGCGTGTGTGTGTGTGTGTGCGTGTGTGTGTGTGCGTGTGTGCGTGTGTGTGTGTGCGTGTGTGTGTGTGCGTGTGTGTGTGTGTGAGTGTGTGTGTGCGTGTGTGAGTGTGTGTGCGTGTGTGTGTGAGTGTGTGTGTGCGTGTGTGTGTTTGTGTGTGTGTGTGATTTTGGAATTTTTAAACGTAATTTTAACAATTTTTCAGTTATATCGCTTCGATGTCTGCATTGTATTAATTTATAGTGATGTCTAGCACTGGGGCATCATGCCGCAGACATTTAGCATGATGTATCAAACTAGTCACATTATCCTGACACAAGGTCCAACAGTCCTAGCACGTAACATCATAAGGCTGGGCACCAAGGGCTTCAGTAAATACCATATTTACAAGTCTTTGGTATGAATGAGCAGGGGATTGAACCCACGACCTCCCTCATCCGTGGCGGACGCTCTAATCACTTAGGCCACTAAAGCGGTGTGTCATAATTGAGGTAAAACTATTATTATTATTATTATTATTATTATTATTAGTAGTAGTAGTAGTAGTAGTAGTAGTAGTAGTAGTAGAAGTAGTAGTAGTAGTAGTAGTAAAAGTAGTAGTAGTTAAAAAAGAAAACGTATAATTCCGTTATGTCTGTCCACCTTTGCATTCGGTCTGTAAGTAATACATGCCGATGGGTTTTTTTCTTCTTTCCATTCTTTTTTTTTTTCCTATTCTTTTTCTTCCTTCGTATTTATTATTAAAGATCAAGACCAAGGCAGTGAGAGACAAAGACATTATACATGATATAGCAGCAGTAAAGGTATGGAAAAAAATTACAAACTTCTGTGTTACGCTGAATGTTTTGTCCGAAAAACATTAAGGAAAATAGAAACAGCCGAAGGCAATGGCATCATGGCATATTTTCAGCACAAAAGTAGATTTTAGTACAAACTCTTAAACTCAACTTTCCACGAATTGAGATATGAAGGACACGGCTACCAAAAACAAGCGAGCAAAATCTACTTGCTTTAATGGTTAACTTACCTGTATATTTCCTGTAAAATATAATTCCTTCCTAACAAATTTCAACCCTTCAATCCTCCCCCCTCTTCACACTCCTCTCTCACACACATACACCTCTCGTCTAATTGAAATATACTTCAATAACGTGTTAAGTAGACATGCAAGGATGCTTATAGACGATGTTACACTGTTTATATAGTTGCTTTCTTTATAGTCAGCACCGGACACTTCAAGGTCAATAATGCTTGAGCTCCTATGATCTATGGATGGTAACTCAAGCGTAACATAAACAGTATTGTGCTGTCTATTGGACAGGTAAGCATAACACTGTGAGCTATACCCGACTTCATCTGAAAGTGAAATATTCGTTTCTTTTATCGGTATATAATATATGAGATACGTTGAGAGGGACTTCGTGGCAGATGTAATGCGACTTCGTGTTGTTTTCATATTTTTCTGATTCTTTTTCTCAGTGGCTTATAACAGCTTTGGAAGATTCTTTAAGCAATGTGCTGCATACGACCATGAGTGACGTCCAAGAATACATGAGATTCGCTATATAGGCTGTATGTAAATGTATAAAAAGAAATTGAAACTAATTCTGTTGTGAAGAAACTTGTCTGGAAAGAAACAAATTCCAATTCCTCATTATATTACCAGGTTTTATAGTCACTTTTTAAAAGGGTTTAATTGTGCGATTCTCATTAACTTCTTCGAATGTTTCAATGACCCGTATAGCTGCCCAACTAATTTTAAAATGAAACTGAGCTACCGGCTGTGAATACGAGAAGGAATATGTTTTTACAAAACAGCGTTAAAGATTGTCGAGTTGAATATGTCAACTGCATCAATGGACCTTCCGTCAACAATGATAAACATATCGCATTGGCCTTCAACCCGTATGATTACTACAACAATAGGTTTTCTCAGGGAGAAAAGTTTTCTGAGGGAGAAAATGGTCAACATTCTGACAACCAAAAGGAGAATATTGTAAAAGAACGGGCACAGAAAGCGGACTTTCATCCACTTGATGCTGAATTGTGCAGGAATTCACTTCAAGTCGGTCTGTTTCAACCCAATCTCGCTCAAACTAACGATGATGGCAAAAGCATCCCGAATGGACATAAACCAATATGTATTCCATTGAAGATGATCATGCCGTTGGTTCCATTTGAGAATGATGGTGTCATTCGTGGGCACACAGAATGCAACAAGGATATGTCCAAATGGTCTTTAAGCAGAGAAGAGCCTCTGGAAAACATTGACAAGAATGATATGCATGATTATTCTAGGAAACAGAAGCTTGATGGGGAAGCAATTGTGGACTTAGCCGCAAATACACACAACCGCTGGAACCGTACAATCCATGACTATCTGTGGTGTCCTTTTGTTCTGTATTTCGTGTTCGTTTGCTGTGCGCCAGCCATTTTGATTATGCACAAATCTGATATTGCGTTTCGAAAAGGACGTGATTCCGAAGCCAGACAATGGGCCATATGCTCCTCAATATTGTATGGAATTGGATTGGTGCTTACTCTTGCCTTTTATGCTACGATATTTACCTTAGTCTTTGTTTATACCAAATAAGGCCTTTATCAGATCAGTTCATTTTTTTCGAGTAATACTGTCCATATTATTTTATTTAAACGTGTTTTCTCTTAAATACTCCTTTTAACTTAAACACGACTAAGGTGGCTTGAAATTTTAAATTAATTCAAGCAATCTGCTGTGATTCAATGAGCTTTGTTGCACAATGTAATCTTGAACAAGATAGTTACGAAGAAAAACATTTTCATTCAATGTAAGATAGTATACGTCTGCTAATTTTGTTCTGATTCATACAAGTTTTTTAGTTCACAACAAATTGTTATTTATCATATGCTACAACATATTTACAGATGCCGTTGGTGAATAATGGGTCATTTGCATTGTATAACAAAAGGTAACTTAAGACTGTCTTTTGGAAGAAAAAAAAACTATTCGCATTATGTAAAGAATATTGTAGACATATCGTAAGTAATATTGCATAAATATTATGTCTTTTATTTCCACTCCCACTCCACCGCATCCCACGCAATTATATATTTGACAGGAGTGTGATTTTCGCTACGCTGGCCTTTTCTTAAACTGGTAGAATCTACTTTGTTTGGAGCTTTATGAATGGAGGATCTCACAATCAGCAATTCATTGTTATGTATGTTATACGCGAGTAAACGCAGTACCTTTTTCGGCAAAAACGAACTGTATCTTGTTCTCATATTTGACTAATGGGATGGAATTTCATTGTCGAGTTATTATCTTTACGACATTTCATGTCTCTTGAATATTTTGTAAAGTGAACTGACCTGTATGTATGTATGTATGTATGTATGTATGTATGTATGTATGTATGTATGTATGTATGTATGTATGTATGTATGTATGTATGTATGTATGTATGTATGTATGTATATATATATATATATATATATATATATATATATAGTGTGTGTGTGTGTGTGTGTGTGCTAACCCGAGGTCAAGAAAAACAAATCTTATTAAGACACATAACAACTACGCTATTTAGAATATATAAAAAAGACATCGATCAATACCAAGCGTGCGGTAAGCTTTGATTTAAATTTGACCTTAACAGAGCATGGATCAGTATGCCAGAAGAACGGAAAGCCATAGTAATGTTCAAAAGCTTTTACCATGCATGATTGAGACATAGCCAGGATCTCAATCTCAATGATTTTGGTTATTGTATTTTGCGGTCAGTTGCAAATCAATTTTAAGGCGACCAACTTTCCCCTAAGTTTTTAAATGCCGTATCAATGCATCTTTAATTTTGTATTTTTTAGCATATGAATTAAATTTAAGTTTACACGATTGACCCATTATTGCCGATAGTCTTAATAACAAAGTATTAACTCGTACCAAAACTTCTAGATGTACACTCTCTGAGGTGTTAGATATGTACCTACGTATTATTAAAACTGATGTATATTGTTGTTTTGTCGATTTATCTACCGCTACTGTTGTCGTTGCATTGCTTCTGGTTTGTTTTTATTTTTTAGTATATATAAGCTATATATGGACCTGCCTGTTGTAGTATGTAGATTTGTCAATGTCGTTTAGGTAAAAGAATTCGTCCAGAATTAAAGCAATGCTATCGTTTTTTTTTATCCCTGTCATGCCCTTATTTTCCAGGTAACAAAATAAAAATTTATAAATTATTCTCTCTCTCTCTCTCTCTCTCTCTCTCTCTCTCTCTCTCTCTCTCTCTCTCTCTCTCTCTCTCTCTCTCTCTCTCTCTCTTTGTGGTGGTAAGGGTGAATACATTATCAATGAGAGCAAATGGATTGTTCGTATATGCAGCTGCATAAAATACTCGAGACCGACGCTGCATAATTATCAGAATTATTGCTGTATAGCGATCAGAGTAATTGTTGCGTAGTGATAGGAATTATTGCTGTATAGCGATCAGAGTAATTGTTGCGTAGTGATAGGAATTATTGCTGTATAGCGATCAGAGTAATTGTTGCGTAGTGATAGGAATTATTGCTGTATAGCGATCAGAGTAATTGTTGCGTAGTGATAGGAATTATTGCTGCATACTGATCCGGAGTATTGTTGCATACTGATCAGAATGATTGCGGCGTAGTGATCAGAAATAATGCAGCAGGCTTTTACGCATATCATATGTCTCTGGCACAACATAAATAGTCTCTTTTTTACAATATCATGCACGTGTTTTTTGGCTATTTATTGAACCTAACGGATATGCAAAAAATGCAGCATAATGGTTAGGTGAAAGTTATAAAATGTCAATGATTACTTATTATAGATCTTACCACGTTTAAATGTCGAAATATTGTGATATACTTCGTCTCTGTCTGAATATCCGTCCTTCGGTTCGAAATTATATCTTTTTCTAAATTGTTGGGCGGAAAAGACATGGTCAAGCGTATCTGGCATTTAGCCTAAGCAGATTTGTTTTTTTAACAAATGTATTAAAGTTCTACCATACGAAACCTTTGTGAATATTTGATAAAAACTAATTCTGAATATTCTAAATACGACAAAAACAGAGTAATAGCTTTTAATGATAGCACAACAAAAATGTATAAGCCAAGTCATTTTGCTACCTTTTCGTGTTTATGAGGGGTTTTCTCCTTACTTAAAATAGTCATATTTTCCATAAAACGAATGTGAGCACATCCACATTACCGACCAATCTTGTCATATGACATTTTTTTCAAAGATTAAAATACTGAAGGATATTTATTCAACCTGTCTTAGTATACAATTTATCCTTAGACAAACATAGATGTTTTGTTTATGTTGAATATTAAGAAACCTGTACATATTGCAATTAATGCAGTGTACATAGTGTCATGTTGCTCAGAGATTCAATCTGTGTACAAATTTATCACATTAAAGGAAGTGTTTCTAAAACTTACGTAAACAGACTTATAACTACATCCTGTATAATTTGGCTCACGCAACCAGTCATGCGAATATAGATGACGATTCATAATAAAAAGCGTTCTCATCACAAATCTTTGTAGTTTTCTTATCCTATTTGTAACTATTTCTAGAAGAGGTTATTAAAAGCGGCACAGTTTTCTAAACTCGTTAGGAAAAGAGCGAGGTGAGGAGCTAGCAGGGATAAAAACTAGCTGTACAAAAGTCTGAATAATTCAGAAACATTTTCTCTACTTGGAAATATTCTTTATTATAACGAAACATCGCATCTTACTTACGTGACAGATTGAACATCACGTCTTACGTGACAGATTGAACATCACGTCTTACATACGTGACAGATTGAACATTTGTTTGAACCACTATTCAATGAGTCTAAACTGTTGCTTTTCTAAAATTAGGGAATATTTCATGGACATCGTAAGCACTTGCAATGGCGGACCATGCAAGTTGCTCTAGTTCATTTTGACATCATTCTGCGGAGGTGGCTCATTTCCTGATCGACCACTACGTTCTCTTTACGATCTAGATCCAGAGTATCCCGAAATATAGAATAGTAGTATTTCTCATTGCGTTATTATGTAAATAAATCGGCAGATATAGTACATAACTCGTACTTGCCTCTAATAGAAGTTATATGTCCGTCCGCAAAGTGTTTAACTGTTATTATTCCACAGTACAATGGATAACTAACTAAATGTGTCTCTCGTAAAAAATTAATGTCCGCATATTTTTATGCGCATGAATATTGGCTAAGACGTGTTTATTATGAATTGCATAATGATATATATATATATATATATATATATATATATATATATATATATATATATATATATATATATATATATATATATAATCGAGAGTGGCGATATAACTTTTGGAACTACTTTCTCCGTATTCCATTTTGGAAATCTATCTGCTGTTAGGTATGTTATTAAAATCCATATTTGCATAAGTTAGACCACTTAGTATTTTTCTTATTATTATAACTCTCTCTCTCTCCCTCACACACACACACACACACACACACACACACACACACACACTCGCGCGCGCATATACACGCGTACCAGGATGAATTGACATTGAAATGTGTCTAGACTGTAAACCCTCCATTATACTTTTATGAAATCAATAAAGAGGAGTCATCAACAACTCTAAAAATAAACCCGGAACAACGAACAGAAGGCTTCAAGTATTAACTTTTGAAAATTAGTTTCGCACATGAATCATGTGAATTAATAGTGACCGAACTTACCTGACATATTGCTTTTTGATATTCTGACTCGCCCATAGAGTATCGCATACCTTTTACATTTTAGGACTATGGGATAAATTTGTTTTTAGGAAAAGCTCGAGTGATTCATGTAGCAATCAAATTACTAGCGCTTTTGCACAAAATAAATTGTACCATCGTGAACAACAAATAAACTGTAAAATAAATAAGGAACAACATAATGCTGTAGATGCACTGTAGCAATTTTCTTTATTGGTATCCTGCTCGAAGGTAATTTTATTTGTTGCAGAGAACTCTTGCTTTAAGTGGTCAACTTTCTTTCTCCACTGCACCCTTCGACATTGATTATCAAACGTTTTGTGAAAAATTGGCCTGTTAATCTATTGTGAAGGTGAAATACAATACAAATACAGAGGCAAACAAATAATCATTGCCACGTGGGGCAACCCTGTTTGTTGCGCCAGGTGACAATTGCCTACGTCTACCCTTTGTGCCGCCATTTTGAAACAGTTCCGTATTTCTTGTTTTGTTTTAAATTGAGAAAAAAAAAACTTTTTCCTATTTTTTTACAACTAAGGGGAAAAAACCTTATTCCAAGTTGTTTTTCTGCTGTCAAAACGGAACAAATATGGCTGATCATTATTAAGAATAAATGATAACAAAGAAAATAATATACAAAATAAGAATCAATATGAGCTTTTCTACAGAGGATAGATTAAGACAAAATGGCTTCCTCTTAAGACAAAACAGTGTACATAAAGTTCACATTTCCTTTCTTTTGACGTTCGTTTCCATTGCGTCTATCATTATAGTTATTTAATGAATGTAATTAAACCATTTTAAGACTTAATGCCTTTATGTGGCTGGTATTAGAAATTATTCTAAATAGAACGCGGCTCTGAAGATATCTGTAATTCCTTCACACATACTTAAAGATTAAACGCCACTAAAAGGGAGATAACTTGTTTAAATTAAGATAATACCACATATCTACCGAGCCAAAGATCAATATAAGTTTTAAAAATGAGACACTAAGTTTTTATACTTTTTTCTTTCTTAATAATGAGCATTATATTTTTCGAAGATATATCACTGGGCGTTTAGCAATATGAACCAGTCTAAGTGCATAAAGTAGATATCTGCAAAGCTCTTCATATAAGAACTATTGTTGTTTCAAAAATGTATCATCCAGTAACCACTTTCAATATTTTCTTTTTTTCTTCTATATTTTCTTCTTTCAAACATCCCCAAATTTCGATGCTATTAAGCAAATGAGGGGACACAAAATAATCAAATAATTCGCCATTATATTTACTGAACATTGTGCAATTGTTGTGTTGTTCATAATAATTACACTAATTCCACTGACACCTTTGCTTACAATAGTGCCTGTAGCGGATCGAAACGAGCCTTTTCTGTAAAAGCAAGCTAGAATAATAAAAACTATCCACATTGTCTAGAAAAGAACCCATCTATATACTTAAATAAAACGTGTAATCTTCCAGCTCTCTTTTGCTAAACTTTTGTTACTTTTGTTTTATCAATATTTACAAATATATTCCATCTTATACAGTATGCCTGTAATGTGTCTATGACTAGTTGTAAAGAGACTGCTGTCTCTGAAAATATCACCGTATCGTCTGCAAACAATGAAAGATATAAAGACATCCCTTCATTAATGATACTGGCCTCTACAATTTATTGTAATACAGTATCCGCATCATTAATATCAAATGAAAACAGAAAGTAACAAGCTTTCTTTTTGTAGAAGTCCAACTGAACATTTGAAATAATCTGATCATATGCTTAAGTGCTGCAAAAAGATTTTACATTCTCTTTAACATTTTCCCAGTTAATTCACATTTTACTACCTTTTGCCATTGACTCTTCCAATGCACTTAGCCTAATGCTTTTTAAAATAAAAAAGTCAACATATTGAATCTAACAATGGCTATACTGTGTTATTCTTCTTCAAACCAAATTGTGCATCCCAAAAGGTGTCCTATTTAATGGCCCACAAAGAAATCCTTTGGTTTCGAGTACTAGTAAAAGAAAATGTTCCGATACAGGTACGCAATGTCATCCCTCTGTAACTGATTGCATCGGTTGCATCACCTTTCTTAAACATTGACATAATTAGGCCCGTAATCCAATTTCAAAGATCGACACTATTGCTAAATATCATATCAAGTTTGATAAAAGTGGACATGACTCAGTAATGTAAACATTCAAATCAATAAAGACCTGCTTTTTTATTTTTCAGTAGTTTTTGACAGCTACGTTCTCCAATTGTCCTTGGAATATCCAGCTTTATAAATATTGGTTCGCTTAAATACTAGTTATAAAATCGTATTATATGTTTATAGCCTGTAGTAACTGACCGGTATTATTGTATGTCAGAGCTGTTCGAAGTTTCTTAAATTATTAAAAAAAAATTAATCAAAAATTCAAATAATCAGTTAAACGTTTTGGACCTTTAAAAAGATTCCAAAACCGTACGCGGATTCCTTTTTGTAAATTATGCAATGTTTGGCTTTTGATCACTGGTAGAGTAATTTTAATGATAAACTACGTCAATGCTTCAGCTTTCTTATTGACTGTGTTTTGGTCAATAGTATTATAATTCAATGTTCAATAGTATTATAATTAGGTATTTTTCCAACTCGCAATTTCTTATGAGAAAGGCGCGCAATTTTAAAATCAGTATACTATTAATGTTGTAGCGTTGAAGAATTCATATAATTCTGACGATTGACTGCGTTTTTGAAAGAGAGGGACGTATATACTTAACCGAACCCAATAAGAGTTGGAAAATGAAGCAGATAAACTCACTGAATCGACGGAAATTACCATGGCCAGCCTCATTCTCACAGTGGCTGAGCACTTAATCCAGAGGGAGGGGGCCAAAATGATCCAGATCGGCCCCTCCCCAATTCTAAGGAAGTTTCTGGGAATTACGACTCCATTCAATGTACAGCTCTGCTGAATTGTTATCCTAGTAGTTTTGTAATTAAGTTAAATGTTGATTTCTTCTGGCCTAGAGAATTGCTTCATGTGCTCATCAAAGTATTGTCCTTGGAACTTGTTCCATTTCATTTTATTGATGAGGGCATGAACATTGTGGATGAGAGCTCTAGTTCAAGAGGACTATGTGATAGTGCGGTTACTTATGGCCCAGGTTCGATTCCTGCTTGGAACGAATCATAATTATAACATGTTTCTCTGCAATGCTCTCATTCTATATCGTTGATAATTTATACATTTGGCAATTATGTTTCACTTAAATGGGGCATTCGATAAAGAAAACATTCCATTAAACGAGTGGGTTGAAGCTGTGAATTTATTAATTTTCAATATAAAATCATAATTTGACATACAAAACAATACTTCAGCAATTTTGATTCCTACGAATATCTAAAATTTGTCAGAATAGTAATATTTTCTCTTGTAAAATCTTCATTCAAAATGAATAAGTCAAAATCAAACAAAGATAGGCACTGCCGTTCATGTTTCAGTGCAAAATGCTCGCGACAGATAAGATTGGACCTCCCCCATGTAATAGTAAGTCATGTTCCTTCAGTTTCTATACATTAAGTTAATTTTTAGTGATTAGGACGGGATGCGATCAATGGAGCTCGTTCAACACCTTCTTAACAACTAGAACCTGAAATATAGAAGGAGTACCTTTAAGGTATGTACAGTATACATGTTAGTGCTTCTTGTATATCATACAATGACAAGGTTACTTCAAATTGAAAAAAAAAACATCAAAAAGGAGTCTTGTGTCGTTTTTGTATTGTTAACACGGCATATTTGGCTTGTCATTATTTAAAACAGCATTAATGTTTCCAGACATCTACTCGCCTTGAAGAAACAAAACTATATTATTAAGCATTAGTATTTTAAAATGAAAATTGAACATGAATATCTGTAAGGAAACAAAATCGTTTTTCGTTTTTCCGGGTTAAATGAAAGTCATATACTGTTCCAAACATTTAAAGTGGACCAATTAATTATATTCCTTCTTTCTTTGATTCCAAATGTCTTCAATAAGAACGTCCACCTCTGGTGTTGAAGCCATTCATTTGAAAACTTCTTTATAAGCAGAAAAAAACGTTATTCTGGATTCATTTATGTTACATGAGATTAATAATTTTGCACGCGACATGAATGTATCGCAATATCTCCATCAAGTATCGTTAGTAAATACACATGGCATACCCATGCTATGAAAAAAGTTTTTATTGTCCCCAAATAAGCAGCAAATAAAACAAAGTTGTTACCTAAGCAACAGTAATTGATCATAAAAGATCATGTATGAAACGTCAGCTGTATATGTTTCGGTCTTTCATGCTCAAAAGAAGATCAAGTTTATCGTTGAAACTGAAACTTTTAATTTATATCAACCAAACTTGTTATTATGCTTAGTCTGTGTGATAAGGATTGTTCAGTTTATCAGTGATAACGAAATATAGGCATTCATGTGGATGCGATAAAACGTGTGGCATGGCTTATGTAATTAAAGTGCTTTACACGTGTGACATGGACTGCATGACTGATACGCTTCATACGCGTATGTCACGTGTGACATGGTTTGTGCCATTAATGTAAGATAGGAATTGATGCAGATGTGTTATACCTGTAAGAATGCTTGTGTGATTAATTTATGGTAGGCATTGATGTATGTGCTTTACAAGTGTGACTTTGTTGGTGTGATTAATGTAGGACAGGCAATAATGAGTGGTCTTTATACATGTGACATGGTTTGTGTGATTAATGAATGGTAAGCATTGGGTGTGTTTCATATGTATTAGGTAGTTGAGATTAATGTTTGGCAGGTATTGATGTGTGTGCTTCATATGTGTGACATGGCTGTGAATAATGTATGGCAGGCATTGGGTGTGCTTCATACTTGTTACGTAGTTGTGATTAATGTATGTCAGCATTGATGTGCGTGCTTCATACGTGTGACATGGCTGTGTTTCATGTCATGTATACAGTGGACATTGGGTGTGATTGGTACGTGTTACGTAGTTGTGATTAATGTATGTCAGACATTGATGTGTGTGCTTCATGCGTGTGACACGGCTGTGATTAATGTATTTTTGGTATTGATAGTAATGACAAGTAATACGCGTGACAAGGTTTATACACTTGCGGAATAAATTATATTTTCCCTAAAAGATAACAACATTCATCATTCAATTTAGTTTTATTCTATATCTAATAACAGCAGTAGCGTGTAGAAATATTTTGAACTCGATACTAAATGAATAAAATATATTTTTCTCTTGTTGAAAGACAAGCTATTGTTTAGTGTATATGCTTCTTTTCCAATTTAACTATGTGATGTTATTAATTCAAGACTTAAATAATACCATTTACACTGAATTGGAGGTAGGATCTTCAGGACTGAGATATCGTATATGCCGACTGAGTTGCACGCGATCCATAAATGAAGAGAAAAATAAAGTTGTCCCCAATGCAAGTCTTTGCTTTTGCGACAAGTTTTGAACAATGTGCTTGATTTACATTACTGCCTTTAATTTACATCGAGTTTAAACTTTGATGTCGGACTCGAGAAATTAATTTGAGCCAACCCAACGCTTTCTCAATATGCTCTCTTTTTATTTGCACATGATCTTGCTGTATTTATTCCTTGAAATTGTATCGAAAACTATCATATTCAGCACCTGTCGCGTAACATAGTGCTTTAAGGTCCAGTCTATTCACCCACTGGTACACACATTGAATATGTTGTGCACCTCTTGTTAAAATCTTCACACCAATTACAGTGTAGATTTATGCGCATTGAAACGGGTATAT
Organism: Potamilus streckersoni; assembly: GCA_016746295.1. Classification (NCBI taxonomy): domain Eukaryota; kingdom Metazoa; phylum Mollusca; class Bivalvia; order Unionida; family Unionidae; genus Potamilus; species Potamilus streckersoni. The sequence goes on along the minus strand of JAEAOA010002224.1, from coordinate 97,081 downwards.
ATTTATGCATGTATTGACGGAGTTAAATTACTTAAGGAAGGTTGGGTTTTTTTACAAACAAGTGCAGCTGATAGTGGCTTCTGTACACTTCTGTACGCCCACTGCCTAGACACCAACAGTTAGATATTACTTGCTCTTACCTAAAGAAAATTTACATACACATACCAGTTCTTTTTAATCTTCATGCAATCGTCTGTAAAACATGCATGTATACAGAATTAATTTTGTGTTCTAGGTATACTCGACTAAAGACAATCTTCTGGTATGGTCAGCTTATTTATATTACAGCTCAAACTATATATTTACAAAAAAAGATTTTAAGTCTACCAAAATTGTCATTTTAGGAAAGAAATGAAATTAACATTTGCTGTCAGGCAATTATTCTGAAACTCAAATTGCACACGAAAAATTCTAATAATAAATGACAGCAACATAATTTTAAAAAATTAATATTTATTTTCTTCTGTTCGTTGGTCACTGTATATATCGTAAGATATGCGATTATGCATATTCATACATTGCTCTGTAAACAAAAAGTATGTATGTATACATTATATATTAGATTTCCACTGATTTTACCACCCTTTCGTCACCTAACATGTTCTACCGAAGGATCTGATGTTATGGTGTTTCCATGCAATTACAAACTTCAATCCTGGATCGTTTTGTATTAATAGGTTTAAATGTTGAAATATACTTACATGATTAAAGGTTTACATGTCTTCAGTTATATGGATGGACATATAGATGAATTGTATGTACGTGTGTGTGTGTGATTTGGATTTTTAACGTAGCATTAACAATTTTGAAGTCATATCGTTACAATGTTTGCAGTGTGACATTTTTATAGTGATGTCTACCTTCTGGGGCTTCATACCTCAGACGTATATCATGTCCCATCCAGTCTCATTCTACTGACACCAGGATGACACGGCGTCTATTCTGGTGTATTATTGCCAATAATTTATATTTATAATAAATCCTAAATCAATAATGAAGAGTCGGAAGAGTTTAGTCTTAAAACTGATATGTTTCTTGGAAAAATTAAATTGTATTATACATTTTTAAAACAAAGAAACAGGATATCGCTATAGTATTACCTTCAAAATTCTACCTTAATATCGACCATTGTGCACAAAGCATTTTTAAGTTGCATCATTCGTGTCCATTTTTCAAATCAAAATGACGACATTTTTTCTCGTATCTTGGATTTTTCATCAAATAAGTTTTGATTTCTCTAAAAAAAATAAAATCTCTTTGTCTTCTTTGTATGTGTGAATGTAGTAATCCAGGCGTTCTTGGAGATAGTTAATATTTATGTCAGAGATTTAATACACACACACACACACACACACACACAGAGGGGTATTTTTGGGTTGCTTTTCATTTTCTGTTAAATAAATATATTTAACATTTAAAAATGTCTTCACTAAGGAATAGATGACTATAAGATAAATTTCCATTTATTTCAGGCCTATAAACAATTTTGCACGTTTCCGTTTAAGGACGAAGCATGCAATATTCTAATTTTCTGCGGTGAGGTAACGAATTTGTCAGTTAAACAATTTGCACGATACACATTTGGACATAATTATTTAGGAGATTACAGTGGAAACGTTTGGCTTGCCTAGTTGAAATATATAAGCTAATGTAGCTTACGTTAATAAAGATAATTATTGCGTTAATAAATGTATAGTTTCTTGAGGAGTTTATTTCAGAGTCTTTCAGACTCTAAGGACAGAGCAAAATATTGCCCTCACAAATTTTCAGTAAATATACGTCTTACGTTTCGAACATTTTTCTTGTCCCCAAATGAGCAAAACAATAAAAACCGATTCGGATCACCAAGGCCATTTCTGCGAGAGAAAACAAATGTATCTGATGTGTTTCAGCATAGTGAGATTAAACAAAATCCTGCAATTTGTTCCCTGAAAATTTTTCACAGAAAAGAAAACGCATTAGATTGATCAAGACGTTGCGAATGATAGCTCGATGCACTCGCAGATTCTGGGTTAATCATTGTTTCGTAAAAGGACGAGTTTGCTCTAGTTATGTATCAGCATCATTCGGAACATCATCGTCTCTTTCCTAAGAGAGTCGAATAACGTTTTTTTTTTTTGTTTCTAACATGACCTCCAAGTTGCGAATAATGGAGCCGTTGTTTCCTAAGCAATCCTTCCAGATCGTCAGAGGCCGTGCAAAAAAAGCTTGTAACATCCTTTTCAAAAAGTATCTTTCTTACGGAAATAAACTCATATGTGCTTTTGTCACTCCATAAATATATACAAAATAAGAAAAGGAAAGAACAAAAACAATAATTACAATTTCTTAATTTCTTTAATATTTTTGGTAAATAGAATAACAATAAAATATTTAGAAAGCGATATACCGTATTTATTTTGTTGTAACATTTTGTTTTCCCTGGAAGAACAATTAAGGTTTCCAACAAATAAAAGAACATTTTAAAGCTGAAAGTCATATTTTCTCTTTTCTTCAAAATTCTAAATATAAAAATATAATTGTCTGCAGACTTAAAATTGGTAGCTGTGAATAGATTTTTACTTGAATTCTGTGTAATGAATGTTGTATATCGTGGATGCTGTACTATTACATACACTTGCAACGAAAATATACATTACTATAGTGTACTTTCTTACTCAATTTAACTAAAAATGCGATGGCGTATATGCCGCAATATCATATTGAGACTAAATATATTTCGGGTATATAAGTTGTAAAATGTGAATCACGTGAATTTCTACGATGAATGAGATCATATCAACATAGTTATCAAAATAATATCTAACTACTTTTAAATAGTCTTAGTTTTCAGGTAGAACAGAAAGGGTATAAAATCTGGCGCCCTCAAGTTATTAAGGTTTAAAATTACTTTGATATTATGCACACAAAATTAAGATTCGGTTGACCGCCGAACAATGCCGATATTGATTATATATTATTTTTATTCTCGCGCTTTGAAGGGATAGTGTGATAACAAATATTGCTCCCTATAATTGTCCATTCTGATCTGCCCTCTATTCCCATTTCTCTTCCGAAGTCACACTGTTGAAATGCATCAGATCTTACAACCTTATCCATAGAGTAACGTTGTTCATGCGGTGTTACTTTTCTTGGCACCAAACAACGGGATCTCTGAGAAGGATCAAAGATTGAATATATTAAATTATTAATTACTTTATCACTGACAGATCAAAGACATACATACATACATACATACATACATACATACATACATACATACATACATACATATATACATATATATATATATATATATATATATATATATATATATATATATATATATATGTCTCTATATATATGTATATATATATATGTATGTTTATATATGTATATATGTGTGTGTATGTATGTGTATATATATATATATATATATATATATATATATATATATATATATATATATATATATATATATATATATATATATATATATATATATATATGGGTGGGTGGGGTGATTTACAGCACAACGACACAAACATGTCATTTAATGCTGAGTTAATGTGAGTACAGCGCCTTGCTTCAGGACACATCTCAGTAGCTGACTGATTCGAACCCGCATCCTTTCGGTCGTGAGTCCACTGAACCTACACGTCTCCGTAGGTAATATATAGTATAATAACCGCGGGGTTATGTTTTGACGAATCATCAAAGTTTTTGAACTGTAATTGATATGAAAAACTGTAAGTGAATATTTTTTTCTATATTGATTCAAATCTTTATCAACTGAATTTCATTTTCTACAGAAACGTGCCATTTTTGACCAACTAACTTTGTACGTGTTTATATTATTCAAGTTTTTCGAACCCAGACTTCCGTCCATGCAGTGATTAATAACTATAATCAGGTTCTGAATGTGCTAGGTAGGGTATTTGGTACTCGATAATATATGAACCATCAAAGAAAAATGCCTGGGGGAGTTGTTTATTTGAGTTCCGCTAGTAAACGAGTGTGGGGAAAATGAAAATATGTGATTAAAGGATTGAACATGTTAAACCACAAAATTTGAATATACTATCTCAATAAATTTCAACTTGAAATTAAGCAGAACCCCAGCGCAGTAATTTATCTCTTATTTGTGTACATTAAGGTATATCAAGTGTCAGTGACACCCCTTATCGAAAATCTAATTAAGCCTTTTGCAAAATGATATTCTATAATATAATTTATATCGAATTACAAAAGTTTAGGTTGCTCGTTGGTGGCTTTTTGTTGACAACGAATAATATGCTGACAGGTAGATATTTCACTTTTATGGTACTATCAGTAGGCTCTGATGATATGTAAGAAGAGAAAGTAACACTATCAAAATAATACCTCGCCTGCTATATACGCTATAATACATTTTCTAATGATTTAAAAAATAAATTATTGATGCTAGTGATATCGCTACCGGTTTTAGATCAGTCAATAAGCCTAAGTTCGACTCCACGCACGGAAGTCAAAGAAACAAAACTGCTGCGAGTCTGCCATAAAAACATGTATCTCCATGTTACTGTTGAAATGCGGTTGATCTTATTATATTGCGATATTTCTATTTGTTATGGATATCTCTACATTTACCAGATTTGATAGAAATTGATTAAGTTGTTATTATTCTAGGTTTGATGCCATTTCTCAGTGCAACGTAGGCTTTACATCGCGGCCAGTATAACAAAAAAAAAACCCCGGAGAAAAAACCGGTAAGAAACAAAATGCAAGGGAAATCATTGGCAAGATTTTTCACATTGGCAGAGACCGGATTCAAACCCATGTGGCTAGACGTGAGATGGCAATGATCGGTAAAGGGGAACCCTTTAGACCAGTCGGCCACCCGGGGCCGCAAATTGGTTAATAAAATGGCTTGATCTATAGAAATAACAAGATTAATCTTATGGTCATTTGACCTGAAACTGAGTGGAAGATGTAATAGCAGAGACGGGGCATTACCGGCAAGTTGCTGAATATTAACAAATTATATGCAAGTTCAAAACTATAACGGATGACCATACTTCACAAAATTGGTGATAAATCTACAAAAGGCATATAAATCAAGCCATAAAATTTTTTACGTGCATATATTTTGCATGACGTCATGCAGCTAAAATGCCATTCTCGCCGTCCTGACATAACTTAAAATGAACGTTTCGAAAATGAAGCTGTATGAACCAGCAAACCCATGAAACTGACACCCCACTACCAAGGTCGTGACTTTGTAAGAAAATGCATTGCAGAGGATAATCAAAGAAATTCTCCCCTTACTGAGACCTTGAAACGAACTTAATGGGTAAGGTTAAGCACAAATGTTTCTGAACAAGTTTTGTTTTCTCCGCTGCATGACATGTAACAGGTTTGCAGTACTTATTAATTTTCTTAAGGCTATTATAGCCGTTGTTTGACATTAGGTGCAATTTTTATATTATCAAATCCGATAATTGTGTGAAATATACAATGCTTATATCATATACAAGTCAGCGATTTGTTCAAATTTGAAAGGAAAAAAAACACAAAGAAAATAAATCCGAGGTTGTATTGGATTATTCCGCTGGAAACCTTGAATTTTCAAGGTTCTTATTCGGGCATTACCTGTAATATCTGTTACGTTGTTACCAAAACACAGGTGTGCCAAATTATTCTGCCAGTGCGAAGACAAAACTTTGAAATCCATTTTTATTTTAATGGAATAAAAGCGACAGAAGTAATATGAAATATTTACTATTATTTCAATATTATTCAGATCAATGTAAACTTACGCAACAGCGACTTGATCTTATAATTACTAAAATGATATCAGATGCCTGAAAACATTGTTATTCACTTACACATACTGTACTTGCAGTTAAGACAAAGATACCTTGATACTTCTGAATTGTGCAGCAAGCAGCACAAATTGATCAAGGATCGCTCCCCTGCCCTACATTTGCCAAAACTCAAAATTAAACAGCAGTTTGCCAATAAATCTGGTTTAGTGGGATGATTTATGCTTATATTTATTTAATGTTTGTATTTTACTACAACGTTTACATCAGAATGCTGTCAAATTCGGATAAAAACTGCTGATCGGTCTTGCAATGCAAGCTGTTTAGTGATTGTTCTAATTTTAGTAACGACGGACATATTCGAATCTGGACTGGTATCATTTGAAAAAAATTGTATAGGGCTTCAAGCTAGAATGCTTTCTATGGAAATTTGTAAAACGTTCTTTTAGTCTATTAATGTTGTGCTTGTTAATTGTTTTTATTTCTTATTTTAGCAACGACAGTATTATACGATGGCGAATATGCAACATAGGTACAATCTATAAGATTTTTATGCTATGATGCCTGTATGAGAGATGCTGGATGGTAATAGACGATTCTGAGAGTAAGCCAGAACCTGAGGTATGTCATAATATTATTTGGTCTTATATCCAGGTGAACCGCGTGTGTGTGTTTGTGTGTGTGTGTCTTTTTAATGTAGGTTTAAAAATTCTGAGCTTAACGTTATATTATTTCAATAAGAAGAAGGGTTATTTACTTAATTTTTTTGTACTTGGTAAAATTTAGATGGACTTTTCCATTTTATTATAAATCATAACTTTGTTACAGCAGTGAACTTTTTCAAGTAACTCTCACAATCCACACAGCTTGAATCAGCCACTCTATCCTTGTTGGGAAATGTATATGAGAGTGGGATGGTTCAGTGTTTGGAAGGGGAAGTTACTCAGGTAACATCGTTCAAGGTATTTTTCAGATATGTCCTATATTCACAGACTGTCTTATATAATACATATTCATTTACACCTGTTTGTATTAACATGGTTACAAACCATTATAACTAAAATGTTTTAAGTCAAGTATGTTTACCTCACAAAGAGGCAAATAATGTAAGCTTCGTGTGGTTTGCCACAAAAACTGCGTTATACATTACCCATGATTTGTATGGTATATGACTCATAGCCTAACATTTTTAAAAATAGACTCTCACATTCCTTTTCGCATCTTCGCAAATTCCGCTTTAATTTCACTTCTTTTTCTGGTCCGCGAAGGTTTCCAGGGAGGCAACCAGGTTATTTTACTACAACTCTGACATACACTAAACGAAATTATGTGCCCTTTTGTAGTTAAAATATTTTTTTTTTAAATCAAAGAACGGAAAAATAAACAATAGGATTACAGAATGCTTATCCAAAGTTCCCGAAAACGTACCTAAGCACAAACCTAAAAAGCTGTTTCTAATGGCAAACAGATATCCATCTGTAACACTGTACGCACCGCCAATTTTGTGGAAAGGCATACACAAACACAATGAACATTCCGCGCAGAAGAAATACCTACCATAAAGCAGACATGGTTGGAAATATATGTTTAATTCTGCACAAAAAATGCAATGAATATTCCATTTATTATGTAGAATAAAGTTTCATAGATTTCCAGGTTTCTACAAAAAAAGAATTTTGTGACCCAATGATGATTTTGTTAATATCAACAATAGGATTCTGCTCCAATTTACAAATCTAACTACCATATGTATTCGCCTATAAGTCCAGTCGAACTGCGAAAACTATATGCTATAATCTGCTATCGCAAAGTTCAAATGCAGATCGGGGTCTATTTTTTTTTTTTTTTTACAGATTGCTCATAACAAACTGCAAAGACCCATAACTACTGGGACATTATGTTTTGGCAGATTTGAGTGTGCAGTTTGTAGTTGGACTTTACGCATAAGCAGGTAAATACTGTACTAACAACACAATATTATAAAACCTTGAAACTGATACCAATTGTTATGTATATCTATATTATTTTGTAAGATTCTTTGGTACATGATTATATCTAATTGTATAAATGTTTATTCGTGACTGTAAATCGTAGTAATTTCCCCTTATCTTTAGTTAGATTGTGCCTACGTGACTAGAGGCTATTTTAAAAATATAAAGAGCATAAAATTAAATAGGATCAGTAAATAGATGCTTTAGTATGTGTTGACAATGATTAATATTAGTCTTAATAATAAGAGTTGATGTCTTAGGGTTAATTTCTCATTGACTGGATGGGATTAAACGGTTCTTGAAGAAAAAAATTCCTACTTCTTATAGTCATTCTTTTTTTTTTCTAGTGATCCTGTTGTAAATCAGCACACGCATTTTATGTTGAACTTAGATTTCATTCAAGAGTTGACTATAAAATTTTCTTGTGAATCGTCCAAGATTTATGGATGACGCCATTTCGATAACATCACGGTTCTTGGCAGACATGTACAATTCCCGGCCTGAAATTTATACGGAACTATTCATTCTTTGGATATAACTTTATCAAGCCTGCTTTGAGATTCATTATAATGTAAGTTCTCACATTTCTTTAATAGCTTTAATACTTAAATTATTTAAGGTTTACAAAACCTTTCAGTTTTATTTAGTTTATGATGATAGAATCGTAACAAAAATTGGGGGTTCGTAACGGATACGAATTTTTGAAATATTAACACTTTTGAAATTTAAAGTCATTTCATTTTGAAATTGTATTAGTCCCTGTTCTTTTAGTCTTACCTGCTGAAACCTACAAGCTTTCACGATGCCATCTAAAGTGGAGAACTGTTTAAAGCACTACCCAGGAATTGGTAGAGTCCTTGAAAAAGGATCAATTGCTCCAACTTACCAGACAGTATTTTCTTTCTGGAGCAAATTCTTCTTTGTTAAACTAAGAATATTTTGGATGAAAGTTCCTTGAGTTTGATTAGCAAATCTCCATCCAGCTCTAAATTACAAGCTACGCAATTGAAATTAAAGTACAATAAATAATGGCATTAAGAAAACTTGAGCTTCAAATGTAAGATGGAAACAGAAAATACAAAAAAAATGAAAATTAAATTATAAATGCAAATGTAGTAAAAAAGAGAATAGTGAAAAATGTAGTTACAAATGCTGACACAAGAGACAAATTTAAAAAGGAAAAAATGGATGCAAATGCGATTGCAAATACAAAAGGATGAGAGATGGAAATTCAATAAATATTAAAAGAATTAGAATTGGCAAGCATAAAGCACACTGCTCATGCCAGCTGGTTAAGTTTACATTTCACTCGCAGTGAAGCAACTGCTGGCTTGGTCAGGGAATGTATCGTGAAGGGTTATGAGTTTGTACCTGAGCCATAGCAACCGAGGTTTCGGAATTGCAAAATGAAAATAACCAAATCCATGTCGAGTTTGCTTGGGAAAAGGATCAGCTGTTTGACATGTGGAGTGCATTAAAAAAGATTGATAAAGGTTATGATAAACTTAAAGAAAAACTCATATTAGAGTTCAAAAACTGTGTACATAGAGACGTCAGAAATTTACCTTGATAAACACAAGACAGCTAATGCAGAAAATGATGCTCATACAGCTGACGAATATTTCTGGTATCACAAGGTCTCTTTTATCAAAACGTTTACCTTTCATCACACGATTAGTAAGAAACCACCTGTCTCAAGCAAGTTCTTGTAAATTTTTAATCTGGCACAGCTAATAACAATGAATCGTTTGATAAGATTGATCAGAAATCCTTATCTCTATATTCGTTCACTTAATGCAATGGGACACCTTTTTTCAGATTGCATTCATTTTAACAAATAAGTAACTGAATTTCAGTGCTGGTACAAATAATATTCCTTTCAATATGTTAAGATCATGGCAATGTATTGGAAACAATACGTTTGTGATGTCAATTAAACCCTAGTCGTGCTTTATAATGCAGAATTATGGACCATTAATATTGAAAAGATTCTATATCACTTATTGGTTATCAGCTAATCCTATCCATATAAAAAGAGGCATTCACAGTCTTTTATTATCAAGTACTTTGCCTTAGTCAGAGAAGTCTTCATCTGAAAGTGCTCTTGTTCAGGATGAAGGCTGCGGTTTTGTTCAAATTCCTCTCCATAATGTTAATTTAACATCAGCACATAATTTTTTGACCAGTGATTGTCGGCACTGAATTCTTTGCCCATTGATGGTGTTAATTTATTTTGAGTCATACTGTTAAATGAAAACCTTTAAACAGAATTAAAACATTCATCTTTTCGATTATCTCTTTGATTGTGAAGTAGCAAGATTTAATTAAAGCAGTTCAAAATTACTAAGGCAAGAACTTTTCAACCTAGTGATAAAATTATCTCTTTTACCAATACTTCAAAATCTCCTTCCGATTAGATAGTATGATTTTTATACAATTTGAAGGAAAGTAAGTAATTTAAATTATATCATCAATACTTATGGGTGGTGGAAACAAAAACAACTCTGAGATATCAATATGCTTTAGGAGTATGTTGATTGGGATAGCTATTTAAATCATTAAATACATGTAGTTGCTCCTGTCCCTGACGTAAAACTGAAATACGGAGATTTCGGTTCAACCAGTCTTCAAAATTCTGAAATATTAAAGAATCTTGACAGTATACTTTCACATCGACACGAAAAGAACGAGTTAAAGCAGTTAATATGTAGATAGGAGCACTTGTTTCCAGACGTTCCAACTCAAACAAAATCTGCCAAGATGTTGAAAATGTAGATACAAATCCTGTAAATCAACACCTTTATATGATGTATCCTATCTCTGAAAAAGTAAACTTAATAGTCTTGATGAATAACTTTACTAAACAAAGCAAATGTAACTAGAGTTCACAATTTATTCTTGTGCCAAAACCAGATAATTCTTTCTATGTCTACACTAACAGCAGAAAAATAATGCCAACAAAACAGACTCAGTTCCAATACAAAGATTTTATTATTATATTCACTCAATTGGAAATGAAAGATGTTACCACGTTTGACCTGCTTAAAAGGGTTCTGGCTGATTCCACTTACAAATAGAGAAAAAGATATTTCGGCCATCGCAGCTCCAGATGGACTCTATCAATACAAAATTATGCCTTTTTGGTATGAAAAATTCTCCCTCATCATTCCAGCACTTAATGAACATTGTAGTGGGGACATTTGACACGATTCAACTGTTTCCCAATTTTCTGGTCTTGTACAAACCCATATTGGATAGAAACCAGTTTTCAAGAAAGGTTCTGCATCTGCAGTCTAAAAGAAATACACGCAGAATCTTTACAGAAATCCCCCCCCCTCCTTGGCCTTATGGACATTAATTATTTAGTTTAACTGAGTCTAGCTCCATGCTCTGTGTAGTGAGAAAAAGAACAGGCATTTGTTAATGAAAATAATGACATGATTATTTACAAGACTTATTATTAATTTGAAGATTTTGAAGATGTTGATATTAGTGACAAGATAGTAGATTAAGTTTCTCTAACTACAAGAATAACTTTCATATTGTTTTAAAAGAAATAGATATTTTATACTTAAACTCTTGACAATCCTTGCCAAGCCTTTCCTATAAACTTCATTATTTAAAATTTGTTTTGAGGATGAGGTTGAAAGCGAGTGTGAGTCTGATCAGACATATTATAATCATTTATGTTTTCAAATTAACACCTGGACAACTTGTTAGTAAGATATAAAATGTTTAGTTTAATGTAGGAAACAGATTCTGTGTACCAAAAACAATCAAACCAGTCATAGAAATATATCAGTATGTCTCCTGTAAAGTTCACTAGGACTAATATATACACTGAGATTTGAATTTGAATGAGGTGGGAATTTAAAGACAGTGAAAAGTAACCATTATAAAAATACATAGCCTAGACATTTGTTTTGTTTGCTCTACCAGCTAATTCTTCAAATTAGTTGCCACCCACCCACACATGCACACACAGCTACTACAACATCTGGTTAAAAAAGGCTGTGATGTAAATGAAGATTCCTGTAAAGATCATCTGGAATGCATCTGAAAATTCTTCATTCCGATAGATGAGGAAAATTTGACAATTTTGCAAAGGGTGAGTCTGATTTACCGAGCTAGTGTAAAATTTTTATGGTTTATTGTGGGGCATGGTCAAGTTGAACCTGTAGAAGCTAAGGTTAGAACCTCTGCATTCTGTGTGCTTAATCATTAAAAAGCAACTGATGTGATCATTGGGTATGGCTACATCTTATCTGAAATTTTGCTTATATTTTTCTATAAATGCTGAACCCCTGACCAATTTATTGAGTAAGAAGATCCAATTTTATTGGTGTGACCTATGACAGGAAGTGTCTGATAAATTAAAGACCTTACTTAAAAGTGCACCAGTTCTTTCAGCACCAAATTGCAGCAAACTGTTTAAGATACCTGTTGATGCAAGTGATGTAAGGGTTGGTGGTGTATTAATTCAGGAAGATAATAAATGATATGTGGATTATCCAATATGATATTTCTCCAAAAAATTAAATATATACCCCAGAAAGCTTACCCTACTATTGGGCGTTTGGATTTATAACACTGAAGTTAATATTAATTCTGCTCCTTCTCTAATTATTATATTCAGTGATTACAACCCATTTACTTTCATCAACAAAATGAAAACTAATAATCATATTGATAAGATGGAGTTTGATGTTGCAAGAATACAAAATTGATGTTCAGCATATCAAAGAAACAGAAAATGTAATCACAGATGCACTTTCAGTGTATAGGAGTTTTATATTCCTTTATTATGTATACATTTTTATACATTTATTTATATATCTTCATGTGTAATTTCATTAATATTATCATCATTTGTGTTTTATTGTGTTAAAGAGGGAAGCAAAATTGCATAATTTTTTTTTCCTTATGAGGGGAGGTGTTATGTATATCTATCTACATTTTTTGCAACTCCTGATGCATGATTTTATCTAATTTTGGTAATTTTTACTCATGGCTTTAAATTTCAGTAAATTTTTTGATTATCTTAAATTGGATTTTGCCAACATGATTAGTATGTTTTAGAAACATTAAGATAACAAAATTACATAGAATCTATAAATACATGCTTGCATATACTTTGATAATGACTAATAAGTCTTAATGGGAGTTGTTGATGACTTTTGGGCTAATTTCTCATTGACTGATAGGGTTTAGAAGGTTCTAGAAGAATTAAGTAATTTCACATTGGTTGGGCCATATCACCTGAATAGGGATTTTAAAAAAAAAACAATTGAGAGTATTATATGTCACTCAGGCAACATGTTGTGAAATATAGTAGTAATAGAATGTGTATATAAGGAGAGAACTGAGCAATCATACTCGTACATATTTTGGACTCCTTATTTCTTGTGTCCCTGTTGTAAATCTAAAGACGTGTTGTACGTACATATTTAAGAGAAAAACATTTGTTTCTACTGTTCAATGGAAATATAATGTGCTCATTTTTTTTATTTATAACATTATTCTGCAACTGTGAATTATTCAAAGGAGATCTGGATAAAGCCATTTTGACGATTCTAGGTTGACCAGTATATTTCTGGTCTTGAAATGTATATAGAATTCTCCATTCTTTTGAACTTTCTTAGAACCTTATCGGGATTATTTTGTGCATGTGTGTGTGTGTGTGATTTAGATTTTTAATATACCTTTAACAATTCTTCAGTCATATCGTTACAATGTCTGCAGTGTGACATTTCATAGTGATGGGGAATCATGCCAGACATGTAGCATGATGCCCCACCCAGTCACATTATCCTGACACCAGGCAAACCAGTCCTAACACTAACTTTTTAATGCTGAACACCAAGCAAGGCAGCTGTTAGTACCATTTTATAAAAGGTTTTGGTATGACTCGGCCGGGGTTTGAACCCGCGACCTTTTCGCATCTGAGGGATTATTTTGGATTTACTTCATAATATTGTTAAGAAACTCTCACATTTTCATTTTAAGCTTTCAAAAATTAAATTATTTGTTACGTTTTACAAAAGTTTTTGGTTACTTCTTTCTGTTACTTAAAAATACTTAAATTTTCATTTACATGGGCTCCAATGTTTAATTTAACAAAAAATAAAATGAACTTTAATTTTGTGTTGTGAAAGGTTGTACTGAGCAAATACAAATATTAACAAAATTTTATTGAAATGATCTGTTCCATTTTGAAGACAATTTTTTTTTCAAAGATTTAAATCAATAGTCTGGGTAAAAGAGTAACTATGGTGAATATAGCTGTTAGTCTGGGTAAAAGAGTAACCATGATGTATAGATGATAGTTCTGGTACAAGAGTAACCATGATGGACATAGCTGTTAGCCAGAGTACAAGAATAACCAATATCAGAGGTTGTGCAAGGATTTTAATACTAGGAGTCCAGGACTCCCAATTTTGCAGTCCCCTCACTAAAAATGTCAAATTTTGCAGATAAAAAACCCCCAAACTATTAGTTGCCAGCGAGTTTAATTACCACATTCTGTATTCCCCTGTCATATATGTCTTGTTTGTCCATCAGACATCAGAGTGAGACTGAATTTTGTCCATCCAGGAAAAGTTTCCTTCCAAACAATATGCCATGCATCACACCTGTTCTTACACTTGGCTAATGTCCCGTCCAATCTATCAGTTCTAGCAACTAGATCTCATTACAATTTTCGTATATTTGCTGTTTAACCCGAAAACACTTATCCAAATTTGCAAACGGCATTTTGTCTAAGTCTCGACATCTTTTGATTTAAGGTCATATGCACTACTTAGCTACTCGCAGAAATGAACATAATCATGAAAGCTAAAGTTATTTATTTGATGTACTCTTACAAATGTTTACATGTACATAGCTGGGTTTTTCTGCCTCTGAATTCAATCATTGAAAATATCGGCACATTTTTCTACACAACGGCCAGTCAGTCTTTGAACTTGCCGCATAGCTATTGCAACAATATTCTTAGGATGCACTCTTATAATGACAACATGCACATCAGCAAATGAATTCTGCCAATGCAAATATCAGCACAACTAAAACGATCAATTGATCTAGACATTTTATGACTGCAGATTGATAAAGTAGGATTGGCAAGTCTTTGAAATTTTTCCATTCAGCTATTACATGTGTATGGAGGACTATCGAGTAAGTGATCTTATCTGTCCCTGATAAAAAATAACTTGTATCCAAATACACATGATTAAACATTTCTGAGACCTCTTAATATGGATATGGTTCTTATGTTATTAAGTTGGACCTAGTCTACTGTTAATACAATGGTCTACCAATTCACAATTGCAATAAAGCTTGCTTTGAAGTCATCGAAAATAAAAATCACACAAAATGATGATGTAAAGCTAATAGTAAATAATGCAAATTTATTTAAGATTATAGCAGTACAACCAAGAAAACCTTTAATGCTATCAATTTTGTTTAACTTCATCAGGAAACAATCTGCTTTTGACAATCACAAGGTAACTATTGCTGATGCATGATGCTGTCATGTCATGCATTTTAAATATCGGTTCAAAGTATATCCAAATTTTCTTAAAACTTACTAAGATCTAATAAAGCTTTGTGTCATATTCATCCAAATGTCGACTTGTCTCATGACCTCAATGGAATAAGCAACATCAGTGTACAGTCTAGTACAGCATTCATAGGTCTAGGGTTTACAAATGAGTGTTCTTTGCAATGGAAAAAATTGTCTATGGTGTAAAGAAAGTGAGAACTATCCCTCACAACAGTGCTAACTTGCAAAACTCTGATAAATAAAATTGTCTATGCATTTACAATTGAACATTTGTCACAAGCATAATGTTACCTCAAAAGAATAATTTGAATTTATATTTTTTTTTAATTTCATGATATTGCCAAAAAAATCCAATAATTGCTGATTCCTACATTTATAAATTGTGTAGAACCATTGTTCAATTGGTCTTTATATTCATTTTGTGAGACAAACAAAATCCAGGTCAAATGGTATCCTAGAAAAATATTTTACAAAATTGACAATACAACCTATGTTTTTAAGGTGAGTCCAACGGCAAACAACATAGACCCTGAACTGTTCCAGTGATCACTTCTAGCAAACTGCACAGAACCAGATCTGCCAGTACATTATGAAATGGCAGATAAGAGTCTGTGGAGTTAGCAGTTGGACTTATAAGAGAATATAGATGGTACCTATCTTTAGTAAAATTCAAGAAAGCTCAATAGTCATATTAACCCATTTAATATTAGACAATTCTCAGAGTGTACATTAGTCAGGTTCAGATGGTAAATCACACAGAGGACAATTTATAGCAGATAATTACCTGACATTCACTTAAATGGTGTATCTGGAACTGTTAGCACAGGTTCATTTTGGCACCCATATTAAAAGTTTCTGTTAGTGTAAAATCTTTACTCCAAAAGGCTCAATATTGATTTTTATAACAGATCCAAATCACATAACAAATTTCTGCCCAGTTTAAAATTTGAGCTCTTAGATGTTATGTAATGGTGTATGATTGCAGTCAAGCCATTAGAGTTTCTGTTGAGTGCCATATTTGCACTCAAAAATAGAAAATGTTAGTATGTGCTACATACTTAAAAATTTTAATTTACTTTAATTTAATTTCATACCAAACCATTCAAAATAAAAAGTGCACAAAAAAATATAAAAACACTTTCCAGAATTCTGCAGCTGAATTATATTTAAGTCATTGAAGGTATAATAATTCACATAGCAGAACCTTGATTACAGTCAATGACTGCAGATAAATAAATAAAATTTAGTTAATTTGAATAAAAAATTTGGTATGGTTTCTTTTCAATGCAAGAATGAAAAGAAATTTATTCCTTTCTTCCTTAATATTTCTTTTACCAGTTTATCTGTGACAATGACAGCATATACACAAAGGTAATAATATGTATACAAAATTATCAAATGTCACTGTAACTGCCTGAAAACTTCTGCATAGTAAGCCTGTACGGAAATTAAATTTCCTTTAACATTATAAAGTTGTAAATGGCGTTAAACCCTACAACAACAACTGCAGACATCATAGCAAAAGGATTGAAATGTTTTTAAAGTTGTGTAAGATTTTTTTGAGAAAATATTAAACATGGTTTCTTTTTGTTCAGCTTTTTGTCTATCTACATTAGCAAATAAATGTATAAATATGAATGTATTCAGAGCAATTAACATGTAAAGTAACAAAACTCAGCAAATTTGTAAAACTGCTTATATGAGGATTGATTTTCAGTCAAAAAATTTAATGATACTTAAATGTTATTTACAATTTGTATAAGCAATTATACTCATCAGTATGTAATGGACTGATATAATGCACAATACATTTCATATATATGCTGCTTCGCAGTTTTAATACCAAAGACTGTATGTATTCCAACATACCTTAATCTCCCATGAAAAAAACAAAACAAACTCGGTAATATCTTTAACCCACTTTCAAAACTTTTCAGTAAATTTTATTTAAGAAATCTTATCTCTCATTCTCCACACCAACCCCATGTCATTAATTTTTCAAGATAGCCACATGGATTTATAAGAAATGATGCACTAATATTACTTAACAGTATGATCCAATTACAAACATAGACATGGATCTGCAGTTGTATAATGCATCTAACAAAATGCATAGACACAGATCTGCTCCCACATCTGCGACAGCATATTTGGGTTTATACAGCATGTAGCTGAACCAGACTGATATGTAAGCAAAATTAGAAATTTACAGTAGTCCAAGGTTCGGGACTGATTTGTCTTAGCCACAGACTGGGCATGCATAAGCTCCAAGTCAGACCATTAATGCTTATTATGGGTGTGTGTGTGTTATTGGTTTTTTAACACAGCTTTGAAAACTTTTCAGTCCTTTTGCTATGATGTCTGCAGTTGTTGTTGTAGGGTTTAACGCCATTTTTCAGCACAAGATAGGGCTATACATGGTGGCCAGTATAATTTGTGGAGGAAGAACCCTGGAAAAACCAGAGAAGAACCACTGACCCACAAGAAGCTACTGACAAACTTTCTCATGTACCCATGTTAGTTAAGCCTGAGACTCATCTCTGCAGACAGAGGTGAGACGGAAGTGATCCGTAACAGTAAGCACTTTAGACAACTCAGTCACTCAGGGCCCCAATGTTTGCAGTGTGACTATTTATAGTTATCTGTAGCACCTGGTGCATCATGCTGCAGACATGTAACATCATATCCCACCCAGGCACATTACCCTGAAACCAGGCCGACCAGTTCTAATACTAACCTCTTAATACTGGCTGCCTAGTAAAGCAGATGTTAGTATCATAGTAAAATGTTTTTGGTATGACGTGGCCATGGTTCGAATCCTGCATCTAAGGCGAACACTCTAACCACTAGGCCACTGGATTGGTCTCTTATAATTTGTTCTGATAAAGCTAAGAAAATGAGTATTTAATCCTTAAAACATCTGAAAAGAGTCATAAAAGTGTACTGATGTGAGTGGAAGTAAAACAATTGCGAGAAACTGGTGGTATAAAACATTAATGGAAATCTGCAGATGGCCACACATCGAATAATTGATTTTGAAAGGTAAGCTAAATGCAACAGTCTCTTAGGCTGTCAAAATTTGACAAAAGACATGATTATTTGGAAAGAAGTTTAGGAACAATTATATCTAATTGGACCAAAAAGCACATGCATTAAACGTGGAAACAAGAGGACAAAGATGTCAGGTGATGCTGTCAAAGCATAGGAATTGTACTCATTATTTCAATATTCGTAATATGATGTAAATTGAAGACCGCGACTAAATTCTGTCAATGCAAATCTGCTGGCTTAAAAGTGAAATTTAGGTAATGTATTGATTAAATTCATTGCTAGCACATTTATTGGACTGAAAGTGAATTTTGCTTATGTTTTAATTTATTTTATTTAGCGGTAAAATGGCTTGGGTCTATTGACAGCAAATAAACCAACTTTATGGGTTGTTTTCTGACCTGTATTGCGGAACAAGTTTTGAATTGCAAATTTTTGCTATTTTATTCTGCTACTCAAAATTTTTCATTTCATGCTAAAAAAATTTTACATTAAGTTTCAGTTTATTACAACAGAGTAAAAGAGTATCAATACCAATGGAGAGTATGATTGCATGATTTGATAATCTAAAAATGTTAAGGTTAGTAAAATATTTGTGTGATCAAAAAAGAAATAAAGTAGATGTCTGAATTGTGAGCTTGTATTATTTTTTTTAATTTATTTTTCCAATCTTTCACTTATTCTAAGACACTGTAGTAAATATTCACACATCACATTTAGCTGTTGGACCAGTCCTTGGCTTATACGCACCTGATCAAAGTCCTATTGGTCCTGGACGACAAGTTTAAAAGCAAGCTATTCAGGCCCTGGCAAGTGTAAGTTGTCTAAGTGCAAGGTCTCAGACATGCTGGCAAAAAGTGGTACTAACAGCTGCCTTGCTTGGC
The DNA here is from genome assembly GCA_016746295.1 of Potamilus streckersoni. Lineage (NCBI taxonomy): Eukaryota > Metazoa > Mollusca > Bivalvia > Unionida > Unionidae > Potamilus > Potamilus streckersoni. The sequence continues at coordinate 77,814 of JAEAOA010002224.1, read as the reverse complement.
ATTCTGCATCATGAGGTTAGTGTTAGTGCTAATGTAACTGGGTGGGACATTACGCTATTTGTCTGTGGCAAGATTGCTACAGTGCTATACACCAGTATAAACTGCTACACTGCAGACATTGTAGCAATATGACCAGGGATCATCCTGGGCTTCACCAATGTCGCAAATGCAATTTGTTTTCCTTATTGGCGACAAAAAATATGTTGCCGATTTTTTTGACGACACCCTTTTTGGCAGTTAAACTTGTACAAACAATCATGGATTTGGAGTAGAGAAATTCAATGGGACCATGAAAGGAAGTCAGACTTATTTCAGACTTATACACTGACCTATATACACTGACCTATATTCCCACATAAACAAATCCTGTGTTCTATTAACAAACCCGTCTGTACAGCACAGTGTTACATCATAATTCGATAATGTTGACATCTGGCCTATGTACTGTATGTGATGATACCTTCAATCCACAACCAAAGAAAACGCGATTGAACAACAGCTAATACTTCCGTTTTCTTTTTAAAATATACCAATATATAGTTTTGCCGACACTCAAAGACAATTGATTACCTTTTAAGTAGCAATTGCTGTCTATAAGTACCAATCAAATAGAAAAAAATCTCTATCAGAATTATATAATGTAAGCAGTGCAACATTATGTGGTAAATGCAAGTTAGACATTGCATGTTCATCATCTCAGCCTAAGAGTAAATTAACAAAATTAACAGCATTTGGATTTAAAGCAAATTCATGGAACACAGTCGCTGATCCTGATGTTATTCCTGGCAGTCCTGCTCATTGATCTTTTACTATTGCCATCAATCCTGTTATGTCTTCAGAGACTTAAACTGTGCAACAAGAAATATCAACACAAACAAGCTTTGCATAATTGAATAATTTTTTTCTCAAAACGATTGAATCCAAAAATACACAGATTGGAACCTGCCATCTGTCCGTTTTTATATTTAAGCATCGTTTTCACTATTCTACGATTTTACAGGTCAAATACACGTAAAATTTTCAAAAACAACACGCCATTTCTCCCTGTGTAGTGCATTATCTGCCTCCCCCTCTCAGCATGCCTCCATTTCATATTTTATATAACAGCTAAAGGTTAGACTTTAAACTCTGCCACATTCTTCAAAGACACCGCCTGTTACAGTGAGTGAAGCAGTAGTAATTGATTGACAAATAAACCCTTTTCTGTGATAAATAATGCCTAAAACGGTATGCATTTGTTTGTTTTTTTTCAAATTTTGTCTTGAGCTGCCAAACATATCAAAACTATTTTCCACATTTTATATTCCATAGTAATACCTTATTGTTTAAGTGAGAAAGCCTGCCATTATCTTCTCTTGGGTCAGTGGTTCATCACGGGCCTATCTTGTGCTGAAAATGACGTTAAACTGTATAACTACAACTTATTGTTAACTAGTGGCTCCGTAACAAAAGCATGCTGACATATAAGCACAATGCTAAACAACCTCGACAAAAACGCACGCGTCAAAACCGTGTAGGTATAAATTAAGTTAAAAGCAAACAGTGTGTGTGGTATTCAATAATTCAAAGCTAAGACCATTATTCTCATTCCAATTAACTGTAACCTGCAAGACCATTATTCTCATTCCAATTAACTGTAACCTGCAAGACCATTATTCTCATTCCAATTCTAATTAACTGTAACCCGTGATCAAAATAATTTACTTTCATGTTTACAGATTAAATAATTATAATAAACTTTAACTGGCTGCAGATTATTTGCCAAAGACAATGGGATCGCATACAACATTAGCATTTAGAGTAATAAACTCAGTAAATGTTAGTTGAACCATTTGAACATGTTAAAATTACAATTATTATTTCTTACTATTTGTAATATTTGGTCTTACATAGAAGAACTATAGGTTAAGTACTCAGAAAACTATTTTAAAAATGATGTTTTTGTTATTTACATATTTCGCAGAGTGCATGTCAACGCGCTTTTGTCCTGGCGTGCTTTTGTCGGTAACCTTAACTATATATGCATATAACAATGTTGACTCAGTCAAAAAAAATTTTTTTTCTGAATTTATGTGATGGTCACTAATGCCTATATATACGGTATAGTTATGTCAGGTGTTGACTCTTGTAAGTTTCGTTGGTGGGAATGGAGATCCAAGTTTGCTCGTCAAGAAAAAAACTACAGCATTCAGTGAGATGTACTTTTATTAAGCTATCCATAAAATTTGGAGGGGGAAGTTATTAACAAAATGAGCTAGACACTGTAGATGTAAGCAAAGTTGATATTTTTACATTTGATAATGCTTTTTTTTGGATGTAAAATAGTCATCATCATGTAATGATTTATTTTATAATATTACAGCTGTACTGATAAATGTCAATAAAGTAATAACTATTCTGTGTTTTTCAATTTTTAAATTTCAACACCTAATACATTAACAGACTTGGAAAAATATTCACTATTTATTTTAGTGACACTTTTTGAAAATTGGCGACAAAATATTGCAGTTGGCGATTTTTTGGGCGCCAATTTTTTTTAAAAGCCAGGACCATCACTGTATGACTGAAGAATTGTTGAAAGTTTTGGTAAAAAATCCAAATCACACACACACTCTCTGACATGCTGGCATGGGCAACAGGAATATGATGACCCCAAAAGCCATGAGTATGTTACTTAATGCATGTAATTAATCGCAATACTGTGCTAGGAGCATGATTTCTTCTATAAAAAAAACTTCACTGTGTTTTGCTACCATACAAATAAAAAATCCTGTAAAGTCAGTAATGTAGAGTTGGCTTTAATTTTTAATGAAACTTCTGGTGATACATTACGTCCTTTTTTTGCATGGGAGTATCATACAAATCAAACACCCTATAAAGGAATACTAACAACACCATGAAATAGTAGAATTTATTTATTCTTGAATAGAACTTGCACAAAATATGACTTTTTTGTATGGGAGACTGTCCATCTGACACAATTTCTTTATTCCATAGAAAACAGTGTGACAGAATTTCTTTAATATATGCTGATGAATGAAATTTGCAGAATCTTAAACAGGACATACTTATTTCCAATCTCTTTGTTCAATCTTCTTGGAAACAAAAATAAATGCAGGAATACTATATTTACAGATGAGGTAAAGATCATGCCCGTCAATACATGACATACCTATTATCATGAAACTAGTCATACACAATTCTCTTGAGCTTGAGTTTATACAGCATCCAACATATAAAGATGAACCTTTTGATCTCCACCTACAGCAAGAATGGGGAGAATCAGATGCCAGCTCATGCCATAAGCCACCTGCTGAGTCACTGTCAATGAAACCTATTTAAAGGAAATAAATGTATTTACATCATGCGAAATTGTATAAATAAATTTATTACTTTTGATACTACAACTGTATTATATCAAATCGCAAAGTATAAACTGTGCACACAAAGATTAATTGTATGACTCAAATAGGTCGCTCTGGTGGCCTAGTGGTTAGTGTCCTACTTGGATGCTGTAAATTGTCGATTCAAACCCTGGCTGAGTCATACCAAAGATTTATAAAAATGGTACAATCAAATGCCTCGCTAGGCTCTCAGCATTAAGAGGTTAGTGTTAGGACTGGTCGGTCTGGTGTCAGTATATTGTGGCCTGGTGGGACATGATGCTTCATATCTGCAGCATGATGCCCCAGTGCAAGACATCACTATAAGCTGACACACTGTGGACATCATAGAGATATGAGTGAAAAATTGTTAAAGCTACATTAAAAATCCAAATCACACAACTGGTGAAAAATGTGATACTTAATTCATGAAACTTGAACATTTCATATTTTTTTGGGGCCCCTAGTGGCCAAGTGGCCTAAAGTGCTGACCGTTATAGATCACTTCCCTCTCACCTCTGCGTAAGTTCGAGTCCAGATTCGGCTAACGTGGGTAAGTGAGAAAGCCTGCCAGTAGTTTTTCGTGGGTCGGTGGTTCTTCCCTGGGTTTCGCAGGGTTCTTCCTCCACCATTAATACTGGCCGCCATGTATATCCTATCTTGTGCTGAAAAATTGCGTTAAACCCTACAACAGCATCAACAACAACCATTCATATTTTAACTAAATAGTCCTTGTCTAATGCACAACAAATTATTAACCTATCAACAAATGAATGATTCATTCAAGTAATGACTTATGAGCAACTGAGATAATGCTGTATGGTGTACTGAAATAATGCTTTGTCACCAACTGCATGATTAACTCCAATGATGCTTTATGATTCATTCAAAAGATGTCATATTTCTACTTGAAATATTGGTCTGTGAACCACTCAAATAATATTTTATGATCAATAAAGATATGCTTTACAACCCACTCTGATAAAACTATGCTTTATGACCCACTCAAATGATGTTTTGATCAACAAAAATATGCTTCATGACTCACCCAAATTCTTTGAAATCCGCTTTTAAAATATACTTTATGAACCACTAAAAATATGCCTTATTGCCCACTCAAATCATGCTTTATGAATCACTATAAATATGCCTTAATTCCTCTTAATATCATGCTTAATGATCCACAAAAAAATCTACTTTATGACACTCTCAAATGTATTAAAGTCTATTAAAAATATGCTTTATGATCCACTCAAATGATGCTTTACGATTCGCTAAAAATATGCTTCATGACACACTCAAACAATGCTCTATCATCCAATATAGAAATACTTTATGATCTGTCAATACTTAATGATCCAATAAATAATGTGTTATTATCTACTCAAATGATATTTTATGATCCACTAACTAAAAGTATTTTATGATCCACTCAAATTGTGCTATATGAACCACTCAAAGAAAGCTTTATGAACTATGCAAATGGTACTTTTATGATCTACTTTACGATCTTCTCAGCTTAAATTATAATGCATGATCCACTCAAATTATGGTGCATGATCCACTCAAGTGATACCGCATGATCCACTCATGTGATACCACATGATCTACTTAAGTGATACTGCATGATAAACTTAAATGAGGTTATACTTGTTATCAGTCAAACAATGCTTTCATACAAACTAAAATAATGATGTACAATCAACACAAACTATGTTGATCCATTAAAATGAAGCTATATGAGCCACACAAATGATGCTATGAGCCACTCAGATGATGCTATGAGCCACACAAATGATGCTATGAGTCACACAAATGATGCTATGAGCCACTCAAATGAAGCTATATGAGCCACACAAATGATGCTATGAGCCACACAAATGATGCTACGAGTCACTCAAATGATGCTATATGTCATTCCCATAATGTTATATGTGCCACTAAAATGATGCTATATGAATCACTCAAATTCAGGTATATGACCCATTCAAATTAAGCTATATGAACCACTCAAAATATGTTATGACCCACCAGAATAATACTGTATGAATAATGCTGCATCAATCACTCCAAGGATGATGCATGACCACCTCCAATTACACCATATGATACCCTCAAACCTGCCTTATGAACCATTAAAAGTTGCTCAAAATTTGTATATGGTATATTAGTGGAGTTTCTGATAAAAACCATCAAAATCCAGACAGAGCCTGAAGATTGGCTCAACTGTAACTATGCAAGCAAAAAGAAACATATTTTCTGGAAGACCAGAACACAATAAAATGTTACAGTCAAATAAATCTTCTGCCACTTGCCCCCGACTTTTTTTTACAAGAACACCAAGTATTCACCTGTTGTTGCTTAGTATTATAGACCTTGATCTGTCCGTCTGGCCTGCCCACAGTGGCAACAAGGTTGTCTTTACACTTACACCATCTTATGTGTCTAACTCCCTCATTGTGGCCTTGTCTTTTGTCAATACAGTGGCTGAAACAGAAACAGTTTCGACATATAATTATTCTAGTACCATGATGAGGACATGTATAGAAGATGTTTCATTGTGTGATACACCTCAACACATTTTATGAAGTGATAAAGCCACAAGTTACAATACATACCTTTGAGTAACAAGATTAAATGTATCAGATATTTATGTAGGTGTGTGTTTGTGTGTATGTGTGATGCAGGAAAATAATTTTTTTATTTATATATTTATCTTCTAAAGTAAAGTCTAGTAGATGGAAATCATTTAGCAGCACACCCCACTGTATAAATTCACTTCATTTTAAACTGTATGAAAAAAAGAGAATTAGAGTTGTATCCCTTTTCATTAGGGTCATAGGTTATTCAATATTTAAAACTTACCTATGAAGGCAGGTGAAATCTACCATTAATGGGTCCAAACAAATAGCCATATATGACTTTATTCGATTCCCAATTCATCAAAAGCCTCTCACATAAGATGATTGTCGTTTGAGCTAGGTGAGCTAAGAAACTGACATTTGTTTTTGAAGAGAGAACAGCTGCATCCAAGCCTAATTTATACAAACTTCAGAGACAGTGTTGTTTTATAGTCATATGCAAGCTGTCAATCAGTGGTGAAATGGGTGTCTGGTTTGGATGAAATAGTATTTATTGACAGAACACATCATAAAATGTGCATAAAATCCAAAGAGATCTTGAGGATTGGGCAACATGCATAAGTTTATTCCATGCTATATCCTTATGTAATGTGGCCAATGTGATTAATGAAGGCATAATACTGCATACATTAAAATGATGAGGTATTAAACAAAAATTAAACCTACAACAGTGTTATAATTTCCAACAGCCACTAAAAAGCAGTTACAGTTGAAACATTCCACTGTCTACAAGCCAATCAACCAATGTGAAAAACAGAACAAGAATGTAGAAAGATGATGGCATTGATGAAGGGAGGGGTTAAGATTTGTTGTTTTGGGGTTTCATACCATTTCTCAGTGCAGTATAGGCCATACATGCCAACCAGTGTAGCTGGTGGAGAAAGTATCAGAGAAAAACCCAATAAGAACCTGCAACCCATGAAAAACTATTGGCAAGGTTCCCATATACCCACATTGGCTGAGCCCGAAACTCAAACCCACATATAGTTGACATGGCATGATGGGTAGGGCCCTTTGGAGAGGTAGTTACAGGATATTTGAATTAAGCCTGGGTAGTATATGTTTATAAAAAAGATATATATACTTGAAATAAAACAGCTTCAATTAGTGTTTTTTTCATGGTGCACAAAACAAATTAAGATCAATGATTATTTTACGTCAGTGATGATTTAAATGAACTAAAGTGAACAGGATGTAGTAATCTTGCATGAAAGACAAATTTTGAAGAAAAAAATATATACACATATTTTACAATTCAGTTACATAGTGCATTTAAAACAATCTTGTTAATACAGTACTACTACACTAATACTACTACAGTAAAACCATTATGAGAGACCACCACTTCTGTTGACACAAACACTGTCTGTCCAGACAGGTGGTCTCTCAAAACTAGTTTTTATAAAAAGACCAGTTAACATGGTCCAGTTTCAGAACTATTTAAATGAAAACAAACATAATCACTGTACATATGTTTTATTCTTCATTTATAGTTTTTGCTCACATATTGCATGCATTTATCTGAAAACAAATTACAAAGCAATACGGATATATTTAAACATGAATCACTCTAAATTTGTTTTACTGACATTTAAGCTGCTATTTTGCAAGTAGTCTGCTCTTTTTCACTCCTTTTAGTTACAATAATTATTTTCTTCAGTGTTAAATTGTTCTCTTTTTAGTCTGTTTCTTCCATTCTTTCTAAGGTACTAGGTGTTAACATTATTAAGTATTGACTCTAAAGAGGTTGTATCATAATGTATTATATCGCATTGTATCATATCATATTGTAAAGTTGTAGTATGGACTATAATGAAATACAAAAAAAAATCCAGACACCGAATCATTCATTCGAAGACAAAAGTCAATGGCTTAATTCACTGAAGACAGAAAAAAATTAATTCTACAAAGTGTGTAACCCAGTCACATCAGCTTGAACAAAAGACAGACAGCTTGGTGTTTGGATGTAATCACTGTAACATCAGAGGAAATAAGCAGCAACATCACAAGCATTTAACACCATCAATCAAATCCTGGAAATGATTCTCACTTGCTAGTTTAATAGGCAAATATTTTATTCACTCCAAGACAATACAGATGAACCCTAAAAATAAACAATATATGTGACCACTACCTTAACCTTGGCACTACAATGGCAATTCATGACATGTACATTATCCTGGTTTACGATCAGTAATATCTGTCACTATGCATTTAACCTGCCAAATTTACAAAGCGGTAGCCAGACTCATTTTTGTTTTTGTTCATTTTATGTTTGTTTTTTTTTTATCAGAGCTCTCATTACTATTCAAGAGGTCCCAAATGATTACATAAAGATCAGTGGTTTTTATCTGTTTTCCCGATACAGTCATTCATTGGGCAGAATAACAAAGAGGTTGCTGAAAATACAAAAGCACTCAAGCATAAAAACTATCACAGTGACAATTTTGACGTGGTCAAGTTACTCATTGTAAGCTGTATTCACGTACTAACTTTCATTTGTGAGGTGAAATGCAAGTCCAAAATATTGCGGGTGTAATGAACATCTGAAAATACAAAATTTACACAAGCATCAAATCAGGCAACAGTGACCTAGTTTTATGTGCCTGAGATGCATCAATAAACCAACTGTCATGACTATAGGTCCATAGTACTGAGGTTTTAATGAATGACCATATGAATGAACACCAATGCATCAATGATCATAAAAATGAAAACATGAAAGAACAGGCAAAATGCTATATCTCTTACCAGTTTCACTGGTGAGAATATAACTATAAAAAAAAAACTAGAACATAAACCAACCTGGCGACAGAAGTATCAAACACGAACCAGTCTGGTCCAGCTGCTGCACCAATTAAAAGGCTGTTACCCTGACACCAATCTACCTCCTTCAGGGGCACCTGTCCACCACAGTCAAAAGACATGATCTGTTGCTGTCCTGTTAGGCTGAACAACTTGATAACCCCATTCTTTAGACCAACAAGGATCTGGGAAAGAAACAGAGTAAAATATAAACAGGATTTACTATTTTCTAACAGTATCAAATCAAGGTACCTTACTTTAGCAGGTGCAAAACCCCCAATCAGTGATGAACCTGATGGATAGGCACTTCCCACTAATAAGTATATTAATTTGATACAGATTATATAAGGGATCTATTTTGAATGCATGATCATTGGAATCACACTCGTTTCTTAAAATTCACACCAAAAAGAAAAACAAAACAACCAAATGTGAAAAATTAGTGTATCATATTTTCAAAATTCAATCTTTATTTCTTAATTATATCCCTCCATGTTTAAAATGATATCCCGTTTTTCAACAGAGGGTAGAATTTCCCTACTAAATAATGTATTCTACTCTTTTTATAGGGGCCCCGAGTGGCCGAGTGGTCTAAAGCGCTGTCCGTTACGGATCACTGCCATCTCACCTCTGTCTGCGTGGGTTCGAGTCTAGGATTCGGCGAATGTGGATATGTGAGAAAGCTTGCCAGTAGCTTCTCGTGGGTCGTGGTTCTTTCCGGTGATTTTCCGGTTTCTTCCTCCACCATTAATACTGGCCGCCATGAATAGCCTATCTTGTGGTGAAAAATGGCGTTAAGCTCAACAACAACAACAACAACTCTTTTTATATTGTACAAGTTTACATATATTGTGCAATCAAATTTTTATGTTACAGTGAAAATGCTGCAGCAACTGGCTGAAAATGACCCAAGTATAAAAATAAATCTGCAGGTGACAAATACGGAAAGTATCTAGGGATCTGCATCTTGGCACATAAATGGTATAAGTATGATCAAAGTAACAATTTACATGTCATCCATAACAGTGTTCCACATTAAACACTAACAATAAGTTTACAGAATTATCCACAAACTATTGTTTGGATATTACTTTTGTCCTACACAATAAAAACCAGATTTCTGGATTTTGAATCAAGTAGCCAAACAATCTCATCATTCCACTCTATGAGAATATCATCTACTGTTGAAGATTCTGTGCTCAGGTAACTATCCTCTTCTTTAAGCAACTATCGACTTTGGTCAATGGAAAACAAAGACCTATAAATTTAAAATCCCAAGAAACCTTTTCTTATAAAACAGTCAGTCAGTGGACCAACCACCCATGTGATGGAACAACATATATTATAGACTAGAGTGGCGGTTAATGAAAATCAAATTAAACGTCACTAAATATGTGTTCATGGAACACAGATGCTCCAACAAAATACCAGAAAAGACTTAAAAACAAAACCTTACCAAAGTATGGCAAACGTTTGTGTGTGATTGGGATTTTTAAAAAACTTTTAGTATGGCAGACCTTACCAAACCTTATCTTACCAAACCTTACCAAAGTATGGCAAACCTTTTACCAAAGTATGGCAAACGTGTGTGTGATTTGGATTTTTAACATAGCTTACAAAACTTTTCAGCCATATCACTACAATGTCTGCAGTGTGGCAGTTTATATTGATATCTAGCACTGTGGCATCATCCAGTCATATTATCCTGACATTAGGACGACCAGTCTGAACAAAAAGCACCTAGCAAGACTACTGTTAGCACCATTTTTAAAAGCCTTTGGTATGACTAAGCCGGGGTTCGAAACCACGACCTCCTGCATCCAAGGCAGTCACTCTAACCACTAGGCCACTACTGAGTCACGGTAGGTATGACGAATGTACATATTCATGGACAAAAACAATAAAACTGACAAAATATACCTATACAACAATTATATTGGGGTATAAAATTGATAATACATGTTCTATAACTGTCATTATGGGACATAAAATGAGTGGGGAAAGTCAGATAAAATAGAAAGATAAATCCCTAGCCAGTGGAACCAGTTCAATTTAAAATCATTGTTCAGCAAAAGAAACTGTATGCATGCAACCCAAAGAGAAAAAGTAAATGAGTCTTTTGAAGGGACAGATTACTCAATGAAACAAATTACCAGAATTTAAAAAAATGACCATTTATTCCTTATAAATATCAAGAGAAGACACCATTCTTTGGTAATGAACAAGATTTTCAAATTAACCACTGTTGTACAAATACTGGCTGTCAGCATGGCACCATTTTTATTTAGGACCAAGTCAATGTCATTAGGAGGCATGGAGAAAAATCCTAATGTCATAATGATCTATCATTCTGGGGGAATCTAATTCCCAACTTTTGAATGGATGGCTTGAATTTCACACAAACACTTTTGATTCAACAGGAGACTTATGTACTATGATGTGTATGGAAACTATGCTTAACAAACAGTAAAACAGAGTGGTGACAAGGGTAGATAATGTGCAAGAGTTATTACCCTTTGTTACTATGTAAGAGATATATGTGACATTTCATCTCTTAGTAGGATTGGATTCAGGAGGTTGTTGATGATAAAGGGTTTAACACCATTTTTCTGCACAAGATAGGCTATATATGGCACCCAGTTGAAATGGTGAAGACAGAACAAAGGAAAAACTCAGAAAGAAACATTGACCCATAAGAAGCTACTAAAGCTTTCTCATATACCCACACTGGCCAAACCCTAGACCTGAACCAACATAAAGGTGAGATGTCATTGATCCATAACAGTGAGTGCTTTTGACCACTCAGCCCCCAATTCAGGAGATAACAGACTTATATTCCCTATTGTTAACATGATCAGTGAATGAATTCAATGGAGAAATTAATTTGTGTTTCTGTCCCTATCTCATAGTGAGTAATCATAAATTTGTGTCATGTGTTGACTGTTTTTATTGCTGCCTATTGAAAGCACCATTTAATCATTAAGATAATGTGGGTAGTCAAATTATTGTTTGTTCATCTATCCAAATATCAGATTCTGAGAATTAGTTACAGACTAAAGTATTTAAACATCTGGAGATTGGATCTCAATTGAATGTCTACATTTAAATATCATGAGTCCATAAAGCAATGACAGATCTATTCATTACTTAGGCAATATCAACAAGGAAAGCTGCTATTCAACATACAAAATTAGTTGTGGGATTTATCCACAATGAACCTGTGTGTAGGATGTTGTTAAAATACCTTTCCTTCTTCTACAGGTTAACCTGTAAGATACCTAAGTGATTTTTTCATATTTCTTTCCACTGGATTTGGAACAGTAGTTTTTGAAACTAAACTTGAGGCCACTAAGACAAGCATTTAAGTTTTACTGCCTTGACAACATCATTTTACATTCTTGAAGATTCTAAAATTTCATCCATTGTTCCTGAAATTTTCACTATGCACTAAACAACCAACATTAGAACTTTCATGTGGTGGGTCTCAACATAAAATAATTTGATTTTATATCATGTGCTATTGGTAACAAGCAAGGTGTGGTTATCATTATTCTTTCATATTAAATCTTTATTACAATAATCAAAGTCAATATTCTGATGGGCCAAGTCATCTTACCTTCATAGGTTCCTCTGGGTGCCAGCATACACTCATACCAGGGGCTCCAAGAATAAAACACAGAGCCTGATCCCCTTCTGGGCTCCAAAGCCGACATGTCATATCATCTCCTGTGCTAGCTAACTGCTCTCCACCCATGGGATCAAAGACCAAGGAATTTATATACCCATTGTGTCCTTTAATGATCTGATTAAAAAAGTAAGAAAAAAAAGTCATCTTGCAATAATAAAATAAACTCAAGAATTCTGCAGTTATCCTTGTGATGCCCAAATATATAACAAAGTTACAATCAAGCAATGAAAATTCTCTAAGATGGACTTAACTTTCATCAAGTTAAGGAGCTGTGGGTAATGATAATGCAAAGAAATCAACAAATGTTCCCTAATGGGACTGACATTCAAGCTATAGAAAATTTTTAGAGGAATCCAAGATAAAGTCTCTTCTTGACTGTAACCACTAAGTCCTGAAACCATCTCTGATATTCTTGATTTACCAATTTCAACATGGCTCATTTATATAGGTGGCTTAGCAATAGAAAGAATTTCAAGATGGCCATTGTAGCAGCCATACTAGATGTAATGTTGCCACTATTTTTGGCACCATTTTCATTCAGCGAGAATCCAGATATCATAAGAACTCAAGCAGTGAAAACTCCATTTTGATATGGCCTTCCAATCAGGAGGGATGCAATAAGAGCTTTCTTTTTCAAGCTGGCTGGCATAGTAGTCATATTGGATTTGGTTTTGTTTAGTGTTAAATGACACATCAATATAATTAGGTGCCAATTTGGCAAATGGAATAAGTAAGGGGCCCCGTGCATTATTAATTTTTAAAAATATATCTATAGAGAGAAAGTAATTTTAAAGTGATGGAAGAAAATTTTAAGTTTTATATCATATATAAAACTTTCTAAATGCCAAGCTTACAGTGGGCGCCACACGTAAATCTAGCGGTCCCTGCCAAAATTATCCAAATCGAACCCTGCATTAGCTACATTTGTTTCTGGTTGCCACACTGGGCTATTCCAATGGTAGGATTTAAACCTGTATCCTGATGGATAGACGATGGATGATGGATACAGGCCTGCTAAATCTCTTCATGTCTATGGCAAAACAGCTAAAAATGTTTATAATAGAGTAGTACCCCTCTTGAACGGCCCTCCTCACCAGTGGCCACCCACTCCTTACGGCCAGAATCAGAAAGCCCGACAAATTTGTGTTCAAAATTACCCCTCACAAAAAGTAACCCAGCTAACATGACCAGCATATCTGTGCAATAATATCAAATTTACCCCACACAAGCAGCCGCATTTTATTTTGTAATATGTATCCAGAACCAATTTTATTCATAGGGTGTGTTATGTAATCCAGTTTCTGTTTCCCCAATGTCAGGTTTTCCTTCTTGAAAGAAGTGTTGACTAAAGTACATGTACGACTAAAGTACATGTACCACTAAGGTTAATATTATATCATTTACACCTCAGGAGAAGCCACATTTATTCCATAAAGCCAAGAAAGACTCAAATTTTAATCCATAAAAAAAAGGTAAGTACATGTAATCGGATTATCCTTACTGCATGTTATCATAAGATGTCTGGTTTAGCCACTGATAATTGTTAAAATTACACTTATTAATAGTAGTAACAGCTGAGAAGTGGCAGTATTGATGTACAATACAGAAGTCAGCAGGGGGGGATGGTTTGATAGCCTTTATGGCTTATCTATGTAAGATGTTGAGCTCCTTAACTTCCATAATGGCTATTACTACTGACAATAATTGTCAAGTTTACAAATCCTAACAGATGGGAGGTGCTATTGTTCAGGTGAAATCTGTGTACATATCAAAACATTTTGAATGGCTTCTCTCACTTAGTGTCAAGAAATTTAAAAACAATAGAGTACCAGACTGCAACTAATAAATCATGTGACAATCACTACCTTTAAAAACACAAGGCATTTTGTTTAAATGCAGAAAAAAATTGTTATATCAGTCTGGTAGTTGCAACATTGATGATTATAACCCAACATAATTGTCAAGATCACAGAGTCAGCATTGGCTAAAAATAGAACAAAACAGGGTACCAGACAAAGACCAAAAAATCATGTGACAACACACTTATTTGCTTCCTTTAGGAAGAAAGCATTTCATCTCCTCAACAAATGTTTCATCTGCATAATTATATCCCATACAATTAGCAACATCAGAATAAATCATTATCAAACATTAACATGTCATCATGTACACAGGAGATGATTATTTCAGAAAAAGTCAGTTATTATAGTCTACAACATCAAGTGAGGTGGGGAATGGGAACTTGTTGAACAATTTTAGGTAGAAAAGACTCAAATAAAACAATTTTATGTTGAAAAGACTCGAATAAATAACATCATAACCAAAAGGAAGTTATTCAGCAGCAGTGGGAAAATGGAGCAAATGAAAAGAGAATTTATATGAACCAAGATTTGAATGACATTTTTGAATGGTTTTGCAATGTGCATAACAACACCAGCTTGCATATCATGCTTACGCCAAGAATAAGAACTATTAATGCATATTCCGTTGAAATAAGTCAACTATTATAAAAAGAACTGTTCAATAATTGATGTTGCTTTTAAACAAAGATATTAAATGCTTGAAAAATGAATCTTTCTTACTACGTACATTACATATACTTCTTACAAAAAATTTAGCCCCCTCTCTGGAAAGGCCACCCACATTATAAGGCTACTTTCCTAGTGCAGAAGAGGTGGCCGTATAAGAGGGGGACTACTATACATGTTAGTACCTCAAGCATGATTTTGTAAAAACTTACATCTTCTGCATAATGTATTGGACCTGCAGACATTAACCCTTTCATCACGGCAAACCGCATATGCGGTCCAGGGGAAGTAGTCCGTCAACACTATGGACCGAGTTTTCGGTCTGGGGCAGTGTTCTTTGTTAACGTTATAGTACCCGACTAAATATCTTTCGGAATACCTCTAATAACTTCCATCTGGAATCAGTACACAATTAATAAAATCCAGTTCAGTACCCATGAATGTAGTCCCAGTCTATTTTTAGATCACTTTTTCCGGTCTAAATTTGGTGGTGATACTAGAGTTAGATTTTGGCATTCTTGGAAAGGATTTAAAGGCAATTGATTATTCTTTAAAATGTGAGCTTATGGTGTGGTTGTCTGTGTGTATTTCGGCGACAGTGCACATTGAATAATAAGGTCATGGTGATGATCCGGAAGTGAAATCTGTGTTCCGTTGCCTGGTGTTTTGTTTACAATTCAGCCTCTCAAAAAAATGCAGGTCAACCCTTGACAAGAACTAAACCGTAAAGTCATCTTTGAAGGTATTTTAGATTAACATATGATTTGTATTGATTGTCACACAGTGGAAAGTTCAGTACTGAGAAACAAATGTAGAGACCATATAGTAAAATTAATTGTGTACTATGGCCATCTGGTAATGTAGATGTTATATTTGGATTATCTCGTGAGTTTAGCTTGTATACAACTAGAAATAACGAACAAAGTAGGAACTTTTAACGTGTTTTCCGAATGCTGAAATTTGTATCCAAAATGGCGGCGTTTGAAGGATTTTTTTTTTAGAGGAGAGTTTTCGGAGGATTTAAATAATTTTGACCTGATAAATTTGTTTGACAATGAGGGAAGACGTATGGAGAGACAATGGAATGCACTTGTGGATGACAGTGATGACGATGAAGATGACTTTGAAGGTTTTGAACCAGAGGAATTGTACGCTCCACGTGGGTTTTTTTTGGACGAAGCCTGAAAACCAAAGAGATTTGTTTCAGTTTTCTGACAGATTTGGGCACACCTGAGAGTTACATGGCTCCAGGAAAGCTTCGGATTATTTTCAAATATTCTATTCAGATGAAATTTTTGGAAAAATTGTCCGTTTAACGAACTTCAATGCGACGATCGAACGTGGCAGAAGCGATATAGGTCACTTAGGTGTGTGGACAGATCTCACCTTGGAGATCATTTTGGTTCATTTTATAGAATTTTATATATTATGGACACCATGAAAGAAAGACTTGTGTTGTTACTGTGATTATTCACTAGTACATCTAGGGTCAATTGAACAAGTTTTGAGAACATTCTAAGTTTTCTAAGAAGTAATAAAATAATTATATTTTACCTGTTGTTACCTGTTTGTACCTGCATTTTAACAGTTGTAATAGATATGCACATTTTATTGAATTAGTCATAAAATTTGATTTTTAACCTTGATTTTGACACCTAATTTAGCCAGATATCTTTAACATTGGCAAAGTTATGTTGTTTCAAAGTCAACAAGTCATTTTGCTTTACAACTCCAAAGTTACTTAGTGTTGAGGACTCTATGCCTACATAGTCACTTAGTGATGAAAGGGTTAAGAGTCAAACCGATGACACAATTATATACTGGTGTTACACTTATAAACAATTCACAAAATAGTGAGTAAATCTTCCAATCTACCATTTCATCAATGGCTTAGCCTCTGTACCTTATCTGAGTCATTTCCTTTCATGTCTGTGGAAAATATTTTTATCTGTTTATCACTTCCTGCCACTGCAAATCTGAAATGACAAAACAAAAGTTCACAACTCACTCTCATCATGACGACTAAACCTATAGTTATTTAATTTGCTTCAATCTCTTTAATACAATAAAACCTGATTTGAGCAACCTCTACTATAAGTGACCACATATAAATGACTGTCTTAATAATACCACAAACATTTGCCTGTCAAGCTATAACCCCTAACAACGAGGATGACTTAAGAATTTTTTGTCTTTTCCACTTGAAAATTATTTGCTAGTTTCAAATCAGTTAATTCTATGGTAACAATAAAGGTTATAATTTTTTAAAGGAGCTTGTTCTGTATTTTTTCTTCAGTTATTATTATTATTATTATTATTATTATTATTATTATTATTATTATTATTATTATTATCATCATCATCATTATCATCATCATCATTATCATCTTCATCATCATCATCATCATCATTATTATTATTATTATTATTATTATTATTATTATTATTATTATTGTTATTGTTATTATTATTATTTATTATTATTATTATTATAATAATCTGCATAAACAATGAAAGTGCCAGTCAGAAATCTCTCATTTGTTCAACTTAGTGCAGCTGTTGCATCTTTCTATTTATCGAGTCAATCATTTATTTATTTACAGCATTGGAGTAAAACTTAGGTTTTGGTTTTTAGCTCTAAATAAATGTACTGAATGAGAGTGTGTTTGTGCATGTGATTTGGATTTTTAATGTAGCTTTAACAACTTTCCTGTCATTTCGCTATGATGTGACTGTGTGACAGTTTATAGTAATGTCTCATACTAAAACATGATGCTTCATCATGTCCGACCCGGTCATATTATCCTGCCACTTGGCTAACAAGCACTAACATCCTAATGCCGAGCACCATAAATCTCTGGTATGACTCGGCTTGGGTTCAAACCTATGACCTGCCACATTTGAGGCGGACATTCTAACCATTGTTCTCTTAGACATCTTTACAGTTTATGAAAAGGTAATGTAAGTGTTGCCTTTCATATGCCAATACACTAAACATTCAAAGAAAAACTAAATGATTACATAACTGATGTATTTCTACTGCTAAAATCATTCAGATGCATTGATGTAATATTTTAACAATAACGATAACAAAAGAATATGTACAGTAACTATGGGCATATTCTAAGATTTACTGTGCTGATATGCAGAACTTAGAAGGTAATAAAGTTAAAGAAATACACATCATAAATATAAAACAAAACCAATACCAAAATAATATATCTTAAGCGATTGCAAATATAATATATATCTAAAAGAAGATGAAAATTTTGTAAATACCATATGTACTCCTTTTTAAGATCCAACTGCAAATTGCACAGACCCAGGTTCCTTGTTACATAATGCACTAGCAAACCTGGATATATGCAAATTTGTTTGTCTAATTAGTAGAACAAACACAGAATCTGACCTGTCAGCACATTCTGTGATAGAAGATCAGATCTATGCTGTTCGCAGTTAGACTTGATTTAAAAGGGAGTTCAAAATTTCCTGTTTTTTAAAATGGTTTGTCCAGAAAGAAAAATGTCAATTCATAAGCAGTAAAATCTCAAAAAATGACAGTGACAATTTAAAGAACAATACATATGATTGCATGTTACTGGCAATTTTATCTCTGTCAAATTTACAGTTACTGTTAACATTTTCTGGTTCAAGCCTAAAAATTCTGTTACAATAAAATTAGTATTGCTGTAATGAGAATTATATATTAAGTAAAATAAGAATTTGTAAGCTGTAGATTGATTGCTTGTATTCCTTGCTTTTGAAATTCACTTTAAAGTCTGCCAAGAATTTTTTTTAAAAAATAAAGCCACAGGGTAATTCAACATTTCAAAGGTTATATATAAAAACATAAAATCACTACCTTTTTTTCATTTTAAAAAAAGACTAACCTATTTAAAAATCTTCAATGAAAAATTATTTAACCATACTTTAAAATCCTGGGAACTGTGTTCATTGTTGACTTGGGACTCCATGCTACTGTAGTAACTCTGCTGCCATTTTCAAAATCACAGATCAGCTTATAGTCAAAATCCTCCACATCCTCCTCTTCATCCTTAATAATAATAATAATAATAATAATAATAATAATAATAATAATAATAATAATAATAATAATAATAGGTTACTGTATTAGTATGGGAAATTATGAACAAGTTTTTCAGATGAATATACTGCACAACCTTGATAGTGCAGTATATTCTTCTGACAAAACGAGTTCATATTTTCCCATACAAATATAGTAACCTTTATATTATATGCTCATTTCTTATTCTTCACAAGGCTTAAATATATAAAAAAAGTACACTGCAAGAAACAAAGTAACTAAATTTATGCTGTATTCAAACTAAATACATAAGCGTTGAAGGATCAGTACACGACAATATTAATGAGCGCATAACTCCACCCAGATAAATATGAAGTTGATCGTGCCAGACATAAGTTTCTAAAGAAAATGGCATTTGCTTTACTTAAAATTGAAATTTGGACTACTATTGTTATAAATGAATACACATTGCAACAACTTTTCCATTTGATCTGGAATGAATGTTTTGGTATTTTTGTTGATTCAACGCAATCTTTTGATTATGGTCTGGATTTATCTAAATGAAGTGACTTGCATCCGATTCCAGCAGCATCTGCCAATTTAATCGTTCTGAAGTGTGTTGACATCAGCATGCGTGTTTCTTTTCTGTCATTGAATGATTCTGATCATAATGTGGGAAAATTATGAAGCCTTTCCATTGCAATTATCGAAAAGATGCTATGGAATTTAATGCTTATTTCATTTTGAGTGCAGAATGGAGGATATAACTGCATTTGGAATATACTCGAAATTACAGTACAATTTCAAAATGTGTAATCAACCTTGAGAACCCATGACATGGCTCATCTAATTCAGATTTGCAGAACTATGAAAGTATATTTTTTGAGAAAATTCAGGATGTAAAATTTAAGTATATCGTATATTTTTTGAGGAAATTCAGGATGTAAAATTGTAAGTATATTAGATATATTTTTTGCCATTTGTATTACCAGCTAAAGATTATAGTTTGTGTATAACTTATGTGTTATTATGAGGACCCTGTATAGCGTCTATATCTAGCTAAATCTGAAATATTGTATCAAAAAAGTAAACGTGGAATGTGCCAAAGCAGTTTGCATGTGTCATTCTATGAAACATTTGCTGGTATGTGGCCGTCCATTAAATATCTGCTTTAGTTATTCATAAAAAAATTGTTTACGTTAGAAAATAATTCCTTTGCATGCGGGGTGCAGTATGAGGGTATTCAATATCTGGGAATATTACATGATTCTGACAATGTAAATTTAACGGAGAAGAAAAAGAGCATATAATAATAATAATTACAACAATAATGATCCTCAAAATGACAGGAACAATAATCTTTATAACAAAAAAAACAAGTCAATGCAACAATAAGATGATGATAATGTTAAATTATATAATCCACGAGAAAAGTAGTATTATACTTCTTGGCAATAATATGTAACATGAAACTGTCACTTTTGTAAAACAACGGTGGCTGCAGAGTCTAAAATAATGTTATCATTACTTTATGACATGGCTGATCTACTTGTTACCTAAATATGTCATCTATATTATAACACAATGAATTTCTGTGAGAAAACTTTTGTAAAATGACAGGATTGAAATGACAAAGTTGCAACCTCGATCACCTATTACAGAGATGTCAGAATTGCTTAATTACACATATTTGGATTGTTTTTATTTGGGATACAGAAAATCACCCAAACAGGAGTTCTCTGTACGCATATTTTTTGTTGCAAAGGGGAAAGTTTTGCGGCAAAACAAATATGTTCTAACCACTATGAAAACTGAAGCACAGCTTTTATTTTAGTTTATTGCAGACTTTGATCAAAGGTCGCCAGTTTGCTTTGATGAAGTTGCATGTGTTAGAAGGTGCCGCTGAAGGCTTCCTTTGCGGCAATATCAAATAACTGTAGAACATTGAAACACTTTTTTTTTAAATTTCTTAGTACATATCAGTGCTTCAGAGGTAATCAGTTTTCATTGAAGTTGCACCAAAACTATATTTTTCTGGGGTTTTTTTTCAAATTGCTGTCGTGTGGTGACTGTGGTCACTTCAGACAAGATATCAGCATAAGCAGATTATGATAGAACAAAGCAATGTTACAGTGGTTTGTCAATATGAAATATGTATTTTTTAATGTAACAATTAATTCCAGTAAATTTTTATATCCAAGTTTATGGCTTCCTGTCATGGTGGCTTTTAATTTCTCCACTCCAAACTCAAGAGTGTATAGACCGGTTTTATCAGCCAAAAAAATATTGTCACTAAAAATATTGCCAGATGGCATATTTCGTTGAGAATATGTAAAAGAAAATCTCAATTTGCGACATTGGTGAAGCTCAGCTCAACCTCTGTTATTGATTTTATTTCCAGCTGCTGCCTAATAAATATTGCCTGCGAACAAGAAATCAACAGACTTGGACAAAATGCCATTTGCAAATTTAGACAAGCAAATTGGAGTTAAATAGAAAAATTTCAATGAGATTCAGAACTGTGCAAAAGTTGCTAGAACTGACAGTTAGGATGTGACAGTAGCCAAGTGTAAGAAAGTACATGATGCCTGGCTTAGTGGGGACTGCAACTTTTGCTGGTGGGACTCCATTTTTACCAAGTTGAGAGTCATGGACTCATAGTTTTAAAATCCTAGCGAGACCTCTGTATTAAATAACAAAAAGGAAAAATACTTACAAAATTTTAATAACCATAGAAACAGTTCTCTTAAAAAAGTCAACAAAAAGTACAAGATCTTACTCGCAAGATAAAACATTAATTTTGTGCAGCAATTGTTGAAAACATACAGCTGGCTACATTTTCAAAAAGAAGTTAAGTCAAGTGAAGATGTGACAGTGAAGATGCTTTTATGTTTTGCCATATATGTACAGATGCTAAATAAAACCTCCATTACCAAATGTGCAAAAGATAATAACTTTCAGAACAATACACAAGCAAGACATGCTGGGTTGCCAGAACACAAACTGATGATTGAAGATCCACAAACACCAGGCAGATTTGAATGCAGTTTCACAAAAATATTCTTCCAAATTAAGACATAGCAGTAAATGTGCTACTGAAATGTGTACACTGGATGAGTGTAGAACACATCCCTTTTTTAAAATACAAATCTCTTCTTAATTTACTACATGATTTAATGACTGAAGAAATTGATCCCATCAGCATTTTGAAGAATTCCACCATTCAGTTTGACTCAGCTAATACCTGTTCAGAGTTACTGGAGAGCCTATCAAAAGTTGTTGAGGACAGTCTTGTATGTGACCTGCAAAATTCATCATGGCAGATGAAAGCACTAACACTAACAGAGACAACAACACCTTGTCATATAAGCTAAGATTATTTCTGATGACTTGAAACCATCAACAAGATTTTTAACAAATACAGAATGTTCAGAATCTTCTGGCAAGGGAATTGCCTTATTGGCTTTAGTCATATTATATAATTAATATTTTTGTTGTGTATTTAAACAATATATTTTAAAAAAAACTACTTAAGACTGATCTTTGGCTTGAATAGGACTCAAAGTTTTGAATTTTGACTCCCTGACTTTTGCCTTGATAAGTCAATGATTTACATGAAGTCTTCTGTAGGCAAAACACTGTAGACCCTGAAAAACAAACTCTTCTGAGACATTAATGTCTGTAAGGTTATACTGGTAAATCAAAATTTACAAGTTTATACATTTATAAGTCCTGTCAAGAATATTGTGGAACAATGGAAATTAAAATTTAGGAGTCCAACAACATGAAACTGGAACACCAGAAATCAAACTTATTTAGGAGTCCATCAATATAAAGCAATAGTATACTGTAGATCAAAGTCACTTAAGAGTACATCAACATAAAGCTTTGGAATGCCATAAATCAAACTCATTGACAGTCCAACAATATAAAGCTATGGAACACTGAAAATCAAATTCACTTAGGTGTCCAACAACATAAAATTGTGCAACACCAGAAATCAAACTCACTTAAGTGTCCATCAAAATAAAGTTGTCAAACACTGGAAATTAATCTAATTTATGAGTCCATCAACATAAAACTGTGGAATATTGGAAATAAAATTCATTTAGGAGCGCTACAACATAAAACTGCAGAACACTGGAAATCCAACTCATGTAGGAGTCCATCAACATCAAACTGAAATATTGGAAATAAAACTAATTTTTGAGTCCAACAACATAAAACTGAGAAACACTGGAAATCTAATTTATGTGCAAGTTCATCAACATGAAACTGGAATACTAGAAATCAAAATCACTTTGGAGTCCATCAACATAAAGCTGCATACATTATAAACTGAGGCATTCATCATACACACTGGTTACTCCTACAACGTAAGATTGCTCATATGATATTGTGTTTTTAAGGTTACTATTTTATTGCCTAAATAACAGCACTGTGTAGGGTGTTTCAAGGTCAACAAGCATCAGAATGAAAAGTATTTTTTTTAGGAATATCTCACATTTTTGTAATTCATATTGATGCTTTTCTAGAAATTAAAGTCATGTTGCTTTGGATGGACTTGACTTACTCTGATTTTTTTTCGAGTCCTGTTAACCTAAATTTCAATTGGCTGTGATGTGATGGAAGCACAGAATGCAGAATTTAGAAAAAGCTGAATTAAGTTTCTTTAACAAAATGAATAAAAATATAATAATATTGAAGAAATAGAATAGATTCATTTCCTTCAAGATATTTATCATCCTTTTAACCAATTTCAGCATAGCATATTCCAGGGTTTGGGAGTCTGTCTCCGCTATGTGCCAAGTGATGGAGCACAATACCCATAAACATTTCAAACAGGTGTGTGTTTACCAGAATTAGATTATCTAAATTAACTGGTTTGGGAGATAGGAGACAGTCAATATGTCACAGCTATTAGTTAACATGCATTTCTCTATTCCAATAAAGATATGTTTAAATTCATAAAGGTTCATTTGCAGTCAATTGTCAATCATAGACCAACAAGTAGGTCTCTGCTTTTTTTTTTATATCTGACAGCTGTCAGATATAAAAAAAAAAAGCAGAGACCTACTTGTTGGTCTATGTCAATCTGTACAATTGGATCTCAATTCGTTCTTTAACAAAATCTGGTCTATGCATATCAAAGAATTGTTAACCTATTACTGACCGATTAACAACAGTCATTTACTTTTTTGTTGGTCTTCAAACCATCTGTTGTACAATCAATGCTTAGTTAAAACCAATAGACAATTACTCAGTTCAGTTAACCAGATCATATTATATGTAAACGCACCTTGAACCGGCACGTATAAACACAGACACGTGAATTGGTGCCTACTGCAAGTAATTGTGAAGCTTGTTCATATGGAGCGAATTCTGCCACACTAACAACATCAGGAACTGGTATCCTGAACTCAACACATTTTGATTTGCCCTGACTTTCTGGCATATTTAATTTCTAAAATTGCGAATCGCGCCGTATACACCTTATCCGCCTCTACTTTCAAAAACCGTGTAAGTATATTCAAAGTAGCTTCCCTTGCAGACTCTAGTTTCCACTTTATAAAGTTTCAGGCATATTTAAGAGAAACAGGTTGCGGAGAAAGTTGAAAGGAGCGGACGGACTGAAAAAGTTCTCATTGATTCAATAGTTTCATGCCAACAGTTCTGATTATTAAGCCCAACGAAAGAATATATAATAATAATAATAATAATAATAATAATAATAATAATAATAATAATAATAATAATAATAATAATAATAATAATAATAATAATAATAATAATAATAATAATAATAATAATAATAATAAAAATGATGATGATTTATAATAACAACAACAATAATAATAATAGTAATAATAATAATAATAATAATAATAATAATAATAATAATAATAATAATAATAATAATAATAATAATAATAATAATAATAATAATAATAATAATAATAATAATAATAACATTATTTCAGACTAGTTCCATCTGTACCGGTAAAAACCTAGAGTTTTTTTTTTAAAAAGATATACCAAACAATATATTGATAAAATGATTTGTACAAACGATCACGGATTCACGTGGTACAACATCATATAAAGTGAGCGAAATGCTTTTTCATTATGGTGGCGCTCACCAGTTATTATGTACTTTTGAGAGAGTGATGTATGTAAGGTGAAGTTGTTTGCATTTTAAACATGCACAGTGGAGAGAATGTTGGCATACCTATATACTACTTTCGTGTAATGTGGATAAAATTTCTTTGGATATTGTACTTTTGGAAATTTTAAATGAGCTTAGGACACTGCGAACTAAAATGACTGCTCCCTTGTGCTCCAAAAATCAACCAAAATTTGTCTAAAGTACAATATTCTTGGCAGCTCTTAAAATATGGAAAATGAATTTTGCCAAACTATATAATGCCAGCTTCTAAAAGTGCAATGACTGAATTACCAAATACGTAAAATGTAAAAAAAAGTTATCGGCTCTTTTTTTTTACAATTTACCTCTGAAGTTCGAGAAGTGAAAATGAGCAAGTAGAGCTAGCACTTTTTTGAAAGTTGCACATCTGCAGTAAGGCCAAGCTGTATACTCTCTATCCCATATTACACCCATCAATCATACATCAAAATAAAGGGAATTAAAGGTTCTTTGAACAATACCTAATATATACAAAGTCTCTTTTAAAAAACCAGTATAACTAGTGAAGAAACCCGGGGAAACTCTTTTTCTTTAAAATTTTCACCCTATGCTAAATACGAAACTGTAGAGCGCCACCTTAAAAGTATAATCACAAGTTTA
Source organism: Potamilus streckersoni (assembly GCA_016746295.1). Lineage (NCBI taxonomy): Eukaryota > Metazoa > Mollusca > Bivalvia > Unionida > Unionidae > Potamilus > Potamilus streckersoni. Next base: position 51,918 of record JAEAOA010002224.1, on the reverse strand, counting down.
TTTAGTTAGTTAGATAGGTAGGTAGATGGGTAGGTAGGTATGATTCATTTATTCCTTCATTTATTTATTCATTCATTCATTCATTTGTTTGCTCGTTCGTTTGTTGACTCACCCGTATGTTCCTTTGTTCGTTCATTCTTTTATGAAAAAGGCAACTCTGACTCATGTTAACTATAGCTTAAATGAGTTATTTCCCTTCAATATTTCTTCTGATATATTTTTATATTTTTAATTTCTTATGCTTATAATTCTGCTAATCTTTGTTCAAGTTTTAGTGGGTTATTTATTAGCCGATCTAGCGCATCTTGTCTTGCAACAGGATCAGCTACATTTGCTATAAGTGCCTCATATAATCTTTTTTTCTTCTTTTTTTGTTGGTCTTTAACTAATCCAACCAAACCTTTTTCTTGTAATGTTTTAAGTTCTTCTTCTGTTAGTGGTTTGCTTTCAGGTCATTTTCCAAGTAAATCCTTAGTAACTGGTTTAAGAATTGTGTCTGCTGTGTCAGATGTAGCTATCTGTCCTCGTCGTGCCTGCTGTACTTTCTGCTTAAATTTTGCTTGAGATTGTGACGTTTTTTGTTTAAGATTTTATATAAGTTTTCTATATTTTACTTGTTCACTATATTCTATTTTCTATAACAATTACTGTAAATATGTTTCAATACAACATCAAAACATTTTACTCGATTCATTTGTTAATCTCTCAAATAAAATTAAATCATTTATTTGATGTTGCTTGATGGTATAGTTCAATAAATTTATCTTGTTCGTTCGCAATATTTCTAACGTCAACATTGTCAAGTCCTGGAAATAATATGAAACAAATAGTTTTTCGCCTAATAAATATGTCAACATTAAAATATCATTGAGTGAGATTAATAGAATAACATTTCTTATTTCGCGACAATGAAAAATATGATCTGAGTTTTATTCATTTCCTCATTGTTTAGCGGAATATCGTCAAAAACAATTATTTTGTGTTCGGACGAATCAAGTTGATTAACTGGAACAAGTTCTTCTGGTTGTCTGATAATAAAAATTGGCAAACTCAATATCATCACGAAGTTTTTCATTATAATTCTTAAGTAGCTCGTACTTATCTTGCTGTGAATTAATTGTATAAATATAAACTCGATCGTATTTAAAATTATCTCCGAGAAGTAAATTCATAAACATGTTTGTTTTTTCATATCCAGTTCTTTAAACTATAATATAATGACAATCTGAAGCTCATGGTTATTTATGTTTCAACAACCGCTCTGTATCAAAGTGTAATACAGACAATTTTGCCATTATTGTTATACAATTTTATGTTATATAATTTTGTCAAGCAGTAAATAAATAATACGCTTTTAGTCAAAATTTGGAATATAAGTAGGAGATTTATCGTCTACTTAGCAGGGTGACTTATCTATATATGCAACACTTGATCAACTAAAACAATGAAATTAGTAATTTTAATAAATATCACACGTGTTGATTAAAACGAAGTTGTTATTTTCCAAGATAAAGAAGGACGAATAAAGACAAATAATGTACAACTGTCAAATGCACTTATACGAATTCCCACTGCGGTTGACAATTATATGGTTACTTTTGCTGATCAATGTAAAATACAAGATTCTGGTAAGTCAGTTAACGATTATGTTTAGAAAGCTTGCGATGTATTACTGGTATTATTATGATGAGCAATATTTTTTTTTTAATTTATATATTGCAAATCCAACCGCATAATCAGACGCAGCAACAAAGCAAAAACGTTGATGATCAGGAATCTATGTACGTATTTGTGCGAGGTGGTATCATGCGTGCGTTTCATAATAGGAACAATAATGGTATTAATAATGTCAGAACACCAGAAACAGATTTCGATAATGCAACTTAAAAATATGCCAATGATAAAGAAATTCCAATAACAACCTCGTTAACAACAATCAATGATGGAATTGCTACATTTAAAACTGATTTTTCTAATCATGTACAAACGTGTCTAAATTTTCGCAGAAACGTGAAGAGAACTAATAATAACTTTTTCGGAACTCCACCATTTGTAGATATTATTCTCCCTTACATTAACGCAATAGTCAACGATATTGTCAATGGTATTCCTAATATCGTTCGAAAATCTAATCATGTTAAAATTCCTCACGGACAAACAATATCGTATAATATCAAACATACCGCGGAAGTTACTGGTATATATAAGCTGTCCATATTCATACCTGCAAAATTTATTATATTTACCATATTTATCCAATTTGCTAAGTTTGTTAACTAAACGCATGATTTGTTGAAACGTTGACACTGTAATTTGAGAATGGTGGAGTCGTGCTTTATAATTACTAATTCAGGAAAGTAGATTCTAAAGTTATACCAAGTAACCCTGTTTATTCAAGGATAAGAGACGGAGAAATAGGCAGCGTAAATATTTTAAGAAAGTAAACACTAATTTACATTCGTAAAAGGGTCCTTACCTGCTTGTGCTCTTTGGTGGATTTATGATATTAATGTAATTTTAATTTGCCTGTCAACTAAAAATATTTCATTTAAGTGGAATTCTCCTTGGCATTGTAAGTATATATATATATATATATATATATATATATATATATATATATATATATATATATATATATATAGTTTAATACAAGCAGTACTATAATACAGGTTAGAGAAATTAAATTCATACCCTACGGAGTTTCGAACCCATGTCCGCGAGTAATTGGCACCCATAATTCCTCTAACCTGTATGATAGTTTTGTTTGTATCAAACTATTAATTCTGCCCACTATTATCAAGGTTCTACTACAGAATCCACGGATAGCACTGTCTGTTCTGCCTGGTGTGTGTGTGTGTGTGTGTGTGTATATATATATATATATATATATATATATATATATATATATATATATATATATATATATATATATAAATATATATATATATATATATATATATATATTTATATATAGACAAGCACCTGATATTCTAGTGAGGTAAAAGTGATGTCATTTGTTTGAAGGTCAAAACTTTAAATCCAATGGACACAATGTCATTTTGAACAGTACGTTTAATTTCCCTTTAGATTACTAGTTGTCATTCATTGTAGTGATATTATACAGAATGAAATATTCCACATTTCATTTGATTAAAACATACTGACTCGTGGCGGTTTTTTATTTTATTATTTTTTTTACCGTGGTCTTAGCCAAATGAAGCATAATTTTATGTACGATTTTCATAGATAATTTTTATCATTTAAACTGATATTAATGGATGATATATACGACTGTGCAAGGAGGAAACCAAAGTAAATATTGTTTTAGTCCTAGAAACAGTTGCATCAAAATAAAACATTTTCACACATACTTTAAAATCAATGAACCGAAAAGAAACGTGAATGCGACGAGAATTTCTGGATATGAAGCTTATTGACTTTCTTATTCGGAAACAAATTGAAACCATATAATGCACTGAAGTGAAATTCCTAGAAGCGAGCGTTATATTACGTTCAATTAAAGTTTGGTCGAGGAATTGCCATATTTTATCACTTAGACTGTTTTAATGTTAATAGAGAATAGACATTACATCAACCATTTTAGTTTCCCTTAAGAACAATGTCCCAAACAACAGTAACGGTCCATCTGTTAGAAGTCAATGCTTATGATATTTAACGTAGCCTTAACATTATTTTTCAGTCATATCGCTACGATGTTTGCATTGTGGCAGTTTATAGTGATGTCTAGCACTAGGGCATCATGCCGCAGACATGTAGCATGATGTCCCACCCAGTCACATTATCTTGACACCAGGCCGACCAGTCCTAACACTAACCTCTTAATGCAGAGCGCCAAGCGAGGCAGCTGTTAGTACCATTTTTGTAAGTCTTTGGTATGACTCGACCGGGGATGAACCCACTACCTCCCGCATCCGAGGCGGACGCTCTAACCACTAGGCCACCGGAGCGGTCTTGTCGTGAGTCGGAGGTTCTTTCTGGGGTTTTCCCGAGTTCTTCCTCCACCATTTATGCTGTTCGCTATGAATAGCATATCTTGTGCTGAAAATTACATTAAACCCTACAATAACAACAAGTACTGCTTTTACTACTGCACGTACTACTACTACAATTACTACTACTAGTACTACAATTAATACTACAATTACTACTCCTACTGCTATTACTACTGCTACAATTAAGTCTTTGATATGACTCAGACGGTGTTCGAACCCGCTACCTCATCCATCAGAGCCTGGCGTTCTAGCCACCAAACCACTGTAGAGTTTGAATTTATTTTTTTTATAAAAAATTATTGCAATGGCAACGACTCCTGAATCTTAAATAGACCATGCCAACAGTGTATCGAGTGAGTTGGGCGAGAGGATCATCCGTAAGAGATCAGAAGTCAAGGTCTGAGAGGATATAGTGCAATCCTTGGTTAAGTGTTAAAGATTGTGAATATAGTATATACCGTTACCATGAAACACGTGTGATGAGACATGATAAAGAAGTTTACACTGGTCTGCAGGTCTCTGCATTTATCTCGGGAACGTCAAGGTCAAAGGTCAAATTGCCCATTAACCTGGCTTAAATTTTTAAAAACCAGTGAAAGAAAGACACATTACGTGTTCATAGGTTAATACTAGAGTAAGGCAGCTCAATGTCTTCAAATGTATTAATTTATTATATTGTTAGATAATTGATCCAAAGGAGCCAAAGGTTAAAGTCACTAGATGATTCGTTTTTGACTGGTTGGGTGGGTGGTAAAAGTACTGAAAGTTTGAAGAAATGGCTATATATTCGGTTGTTCTATTGCTAGTCTTCGCAGAGGGGACGAGAAAAATCTAACCAAAGATTTGTCGCCAGTCTAAAGTCAAGGTCACTGGATTCGTTTGGTCATGATCTGCTAAGATGACTATAATATTGTTGTATGCAAGAAAACAAAACGAAGTAGTGATCTGACTGCGGGAGTTGACTGATCTTTACCATACATTGGGGGTGGGGGAAGTATCTCACCTCTGCGTGGGAACGAGTCTCGGATTTGGCCAACGTTGGTATGTGAGAAAGCTTTCCCTAGTGATTCCTTTGCCAATAATACTGGCTGCCATGTATAGCCCATCGTGTGCTGAAAAATGGCGTTAAACATTACAGCAATAAGATCCTATATTTTAAAACTTTTCAACATACATATATATATATATATATATATATATATATATATATATATATATATATATATATATATCGCTATCTCTCTCTCTCTCTCTCTCTCTCTCTCTCTCTCTATATATATATATATATATATATATATATATATATATATATATATATATATATATATATATATATATATATATATATATATATATATATATCACTGATATGAAATTTGCATAACTTTTACTACCCAGAAAGTATTTGTAATCGGGAGAATCGAGGAGCGATAGGAAACGTAAAGGACATCACGCAATAAAACTACCTGGATAGTCAGTCACACTAGTGTCGTCTGCTTTTAATAGGAATAGGGTAAAAAGCGATCTGGTTTGCCATAGTATTTGTCCATAGCGCTTCATAGGAACTGGCTATCGTATATAGCCAATAATACCATTTCAAAATTGCATATTTGGAATCGTTTTCCATCGCAGGACAAAAGAATTATGATAAAAAAGAATGATTCTTGAGCAGATGTTACCCGCCGTTGCAGACGATCAACATTTCAACAGCGTAAATCTATTTTTGTCGTGGCTTAGTGAGTAGTAACTGTGTGCGATTTAAAAGTACTGCACATTAGAGCATTATTAGAGATTAACAATAGAAATATTGTCAAAGAATTCAAAACGCAATGGTTAATTCGTTTGAGAAGAGTGTCAACAATATGGTGAAACACTTATAAATCAACCTGTGTATGATTAAATTGCTGAGAGAAGGACCGTAGGTAACTGTTATGATTGAATACAAGTCTTTGATCTGCGCTCGTATATTTCGAGCGACTGGAATTCAAAAACTGTTTACAAGTGGACAGAGACAGAAGGAGACGTATTTAGTTCTATCGGGCTTGGCGGAGATAAAAATTGATCCACTAAGTGCTGTGACGGTGATTGAATGACACGACACCGTGAAGAGCTACCGACCCATATTGAAATACACTAGAGAACGTGAAGTACGCTATAAAAACGAGGAAAGTTTTGGACTATATATGAAAACAGAAGGAATCGTTTTGATCAAAGTCATCCATTCACCAACCTTTTCAAGGTATGTGATTTCTTCGTGCAATCTTCCATTAGATTACGACGCTTTTGACAGCCTATCCTTGGCAATGATAGATTTAATTATTTATTACCCACCTAATCGCTAAGACCTTAGGTAGCTCTTATCTTGTTGGTATGTGTTACATCACGTGAGAATTTCGTTGAATATTTTAATAGGTTAGCAAGCATGTCATGTAGCTCTCTCCCATGTCCTCTCATCCACTCTTCATCTTTTTCAGGGCTCCTCACTGTACCGGATTGCCAAATAGGCAGAGTATGGTACAGGCACAGGGGCCCCGCGACAATGGATCAGTAATATTGAATTGATTTGATCTTGACCTATTAAAAGATAATTTGCTGGGGGGGGGAGGCACCTAGTTTGCGACTACCTAGGGACTCCACATGGTTTAATCGGGATTCTGATTCTAGTCATCTTCATCAGATTTGTAAAGGCCACATTTCTTACCCATATCGTGCAATAATTAATTTGTATAGTATCTGCAGAGAGCATATGAATATAAGAAGAACGGATTGCAATTTTGTGTTGAGGTTGATGTATCATCTAGTACCTTGATATATTTTTAATGGACTTTTCTACCAGTTGTGTAGTGCTAAATGAAGTGAGAGAACACAATAAAGAAGTCAGAGAACGTACGTTAACTGTAGCGTAATAAAGCGGGGGGGGCGGATGGGACGATTGTGCTCTGGGCGCCTTTGGCAGCAGAGGTCCTAGGGCGCCAAAACCTCTTTGGGCCTTTATAGTCACCACGGGCTTCATTTATAGTACGCGACTGCATGTTCCACATAATAATGACGAGTGGAATAATAATGGTGAGCGGAAAAATAATGGCGAGCGGAATAACAACGGCGAGCGGAAAAAGGGAAGAGATCACATAAAAAGGGAACACCTTCCCCATGCGTCCCCCACAGCACTACCCCTCTGGTTACTACCGGAACCTTACAAATTAATCAAACATGACTTAATAGGCATATGGTTCGTTTGTAATTGATACACAAACTTGCTGACACACACTGACACACAAACACACACACACACACTTTGCTAGACTTGAAAACAAAATGGTACCTTGTACGTATGCAATGATACTTTATTTCGATTTTTACGTTGACTTCAGCGCTGTTGTACTACGCATACATCTAACACAACCATCTATTTATATGGGAAGTTTTGTATTATTTGGTGAAATACGACATATCACCACAAGTACGTTACTTTAGTGCAGTGGCGATAGAAGTAAAATTCATTGCCCAAGAACACACAGTGGTATCTGATTCAGAGAGAGAGAGAGAGAGAGAGAGAGAGAGAGAGAGAGAGAGAGAGAGAGAGAGAGAGAGAGAGAGAGAGAGAGAGAGAGAGAGAGAGAGAGAGAGAGAGAGAGATCGTTCGTTTCGAACCCTGCACCCTTCCAATCGCGAATCAGGCAGCTATCGACGGAGCTGCGGTGATTCCTGCCTCCAATAGTTGCCTCGTACTACATGTAATGGAGAGTATCGGGTTATACTGTAAACCCAAGATCGCAGGGGAGGGGGTAGTTGTTGCATACATTCATATATTAAGACCTTCTCTACAAAGCCCAGCCCACAAGGGCTATCGTTGCATACATTCATACAATTAGGCTATTGTTCCAACCCAGGCCCGTAGAGGCAATTGTTGCATACATTCTTACAACCAGGTTTGTTATACAAACCTATGATCGCAGAGGCAATTTTGGCATACATTCATCCAATCAGACCTTCTCTACCAACGCATGCACACAGTGGCATCTGTTGCATACATTCATGTAATCAGACTTATTCTACTAACGCAAGCCCGTAGGGATATTTGTTACATACATTTATACAGTCATGCTTATTCTACCAATACAAGCCAGCAGGGAAAGATGTTGCATACATTCATACAATTAGGCCTTATTTTGCAAACCCGTTCTAGCAATGGTGTGAGGTGGGGGCTATTGTTGCATACATTCTTAAAATAAATGTCTTGCAAACACTTTGCATGAATTTTAGAATTTGATTTGTTTTAACATTTCTGAATATAAATTAGTAGCCCCCGATGAACATGCTGGGTTTTTAACTATCGACGTAGGTAAGAACAAAATGCATTAATAGATTACCATCTTAAAACATTTTAATACAGTCGTTTAATTGGTTTCCAGATTTTTTAGATTAGATATAACTAGCTTTCTCAGAGGTTATATGTGTTTTCTTATAAAGCCGTGTATTCAGTACATATCAAAGAAAAGAAACGTAAATTGCTTAATATAAGTATAACGTTTGGTAATCAGACCAAGCAGTACGTTGATATTTGATCTATACGGTTGGTTTTACTCATTCAAGGAGACACTGCATTAAGTTTATGAGCCGTAATAGTATAAAGTGCATTCGATTAAGACTCAATATCATAACAAAAACTAAACAGGCTTTCACCATGCAGAATATATAGAAATTAAATATTGCCTTATTCAGGTATGTCTGATTATTGGTGTTATAATCAATTATCAACCTTCATTTGAACAACAAATTTGATTGGCATGAATCGTATAAAAGCGATTACTGGATTCATGAGCTTTCACATATTATAAAATAAACACGATCCAGCCCAAAGTATAAGAAAAAAAAATAAATACATAACAGTTTTTAAAAATTTAATTAACATCACTGCATTCTGGAAGACTCTACCTTCAACTGTTAATCTTTGACCTACATTACAGGATTAACGCTCAAACTACGACAACCCAGTTAAAATAGTTGGGCTTGTTTGACTCTAGTACTGTTGTAGTAGCATGCGATGTATTTTAAAGAATTTAGTTACACCGTTGGTGTTAGATATTTCCATGACCCCTTTAGTCTGTTTTACTCGTGCTTTAAAGATTTTTAATTGGGTTATTAGGCAGATTCGTCAATATTTTCGGTAATTGTTCCTTTTTAAAGTTGAGCAATTTTGTTGCTTGCTGTGTTTTACCTTTATCATTGCCATACAACGTAAAGATAATATATTTTTTAGCATGTTCTCCCGCTCATAAAGTTTTCTTAACATGTTTTGGCCCACATCTGCATTGGCAATCATATCAACTATTATTATTTAATGTGTACATTTTTTTTACACCTAGTTACAGTTATAACGAAATGTCTCAATTAATTTTCCTGTTTCCACCAGTTTGATCATATTTAGATTATACTCTCTCTTTCTCTCTCTCTCTCTCTCTCTCTCTCTCTCTCTCTCTCTCTCTCTCTCTCTCTCTCTCTCTCTCTCTCTCTCTCTCTCTCTCTCTCTCTCTCTCTCTCTCTCTCTATCTCAATCTAAAGAACCTAATACTGAAAAGATCTTGGTCACCGTGTTTATACAACCAAAACTGTTATCACTCAATTGAGATAGCCTATGTGGAAAGACCATCCCTTATTCCTAGTAGTCGGTATGCCACATAATGACTGAGTTTCCGTTTATAATTCCTAGCCATTAAAGAATGGACGAGTCAATAGGAAATTCATAATATTACTCTTGATTTGAGTTATGAGAACGTTTGATCAAAAACGTTTTAGTCAATCTAGCAATAAAATCTCGTGGTCAGCGTTGTCCGTTGTCCAACAGCATTGACTTCTATGAACTCTTTACGAAAAATTGTTTTGGCAATTTTTATATTCTGGCAAGCAGGACTTTACAAGTATGTACTAAATAAGCCGATCTGGCATCGCGTGTTTCTAATATTACTAAAAGTAGAATAAAGTTTCCTCGAAGATAGAGTAGCAGAAATGTACCAGTTGTGACTGAACGTATTCTGGAATTAAGACCTTACTTTTGTGCCAATTATAAGGAACCGCATCAAAGATGGTCGCTTTTACAATAAGGAAAAAAATAAATATATAAAAAACTGCTTAAAAACCATTGTTGAACAGACATTCGTTTTAAATTTTTTCAAAAACATTTAGGAATAAAGTTACTTCTGGATTGTAGAAATGATCCTCTTCAACATATAAATACGGCCGTCGTGACTAAAAATAGCATTTATTTATTCGAAATTTCTCTTTTAATTAATAACTGAACATAAAATGAATAAATTTATAAAATGCACACTGGAATGACTTTAAGTTTGCACAACACTAACGACTGTGAAAGTTAGCAACTCTGTGTGCGTGTGTGTTTGCGCTCGCGCAATACATTTAATAGAGTCATGTCTTCTTTACTAAATAAAATAATTTTGATATAAGTATAGATTTACAGCTTAAATCCTTTCGAATTTAAAAAAAACGATTTAAATGAGATTATCGGTTTAGCAGTGCATGTATTAAGGAATCACAAAAATATTATACACCAGCACTACGTGAAGATTATTCTCGTTTCGTCCATATATTTTGTATCATCGTCAATCCTTGACATCTTTTGTAATTTTCCTGTTTTCATTAGTTCGTGTTCCACCTTAATGCAGATATCTATCTATCTATCTATCTATCTATCTATCTATCTATCTATCTATCTATCTATCTATCTATCTATCTATCTATCTATCTATCTATCTATCTATCTATCTATCTATCTATCTATCTATCTATCTATCTGTCTGTCTATCTATCTATCTATCTATCTATCTGTTATATATACAAGTTTAATTTTGAAATGAATGAATATATATATATATATATATATATATATATATATATATATATATATATATATATATATATATATATATATATATATATATATATATATGTGTGTGTGTGTGTGTGTGTGTGTGTGTGTGTGTGATAATGGCATAATTTATTAAAAGTTTTGAGTTACTCTTCTTCTAAGTATTTTTTCCTTATTTTTGGTTTTGTTTGCATTCTTATTAAAACCTGCTGCCCATTGATCGGCCAACTAATTAATTCTCTGTAGGTCTACACTCCGAAGACCGGGATCCAGGATTTGGTCTTTCCAATAATTGACAACAAAGAATCATCAGCAAACAGTCTTATACTGGACTGAATATCAGTGACAGTGTTAGACGGAACATATATTCTAATGGCACACCAACCATGACATTTTCTTAAATCTATATCAACTTTGTGACCGCTCCAGTGGCCTAGTGGTTAAAGTCTCCGCCTTGGATGCGGGAGGTCTCGGGTTCTATCCCAGGTCGAGTCACACCAAAGACTTTTAAGACACGGTACTAACAGCTGCCTCGCTTGACGCTAAGCATTAAGAGGTTAGTGTTAGGACTGGTCGGCCTGGTGTCAGGATAATGTGACTGAGTGGGACATCATGCTACATATCTGCGGCATGATGCCCCAGTGCTAGACATCACTATAAACTGTCACACTGCAGATATCGTAGCGATATGATTGAAAAATTGTTAAAACTACGTTAAAAATCTAAATCACACACACACACACACACAACTTTGTGAGTTTTATTTAAAAGTAAACTTATTGACCTTATCAGTTATCTATCACCAGTTTCAGCATTTCTTATTTTTTTAATTAGTTCTTTGTGCTAGACTGTATCAAAAACCATGCATATGTAACAAAAATATCACTATAACTTTGTAGACTTATGCGACTGCCATGCAATTGGTATTTTCTAATTATCACACAGTTACTAGCTGAATCTTTATGTTTAAAATCAAGCTGCACGCGACTAAATAGGTTGTTCATTGTAAGATAATTATGCAAAGGTTTGAAAATGTTTTGAATATTTTACAAACATCCAATATAAATAGATTTATTTAGCTGACCTCACCAGAACACTTTGGTCTGCCAAAGTCTGTATTTGGATGATATCATCAGGACCCCACCACTACCCCTCCCCATATACAAACATATATTATTATCTAGATAATAGCACCCCACCAACACCAACACCATACAGACCACCAAGATCTGCAAGTGTCTATAGTTGGTAGATCGGATCAGAACCACACCCCCACCCCTCCGATCTGCTATTGTTGATATTTAAAGGTGAATCTTTACTTGATTTGTACTAATGTTATTACTATAGAGTTAATATAGCAGAGATGTGTAGATTTCAATGTATGAAAGTGCCGCCTACAAAGGATTGTTCAAAGATGTACGTATTAAATACATTTGCACTATCGAAGCTAGAGTGAAGATTTATCCTGTTATATAGTTATATATCAGCGGTGGATACTCAAAGTTATTATTCTGCTTTAGAAGTGTTTTGGCTACATTCCATAGCACCTTGGGATCAACGGTTTCATCTTGAAGAGTATTAACCAATTTATTAAAATAGTAAAGTTTCCACTTCGCACGACGCTTTTAAGAAGGACTTGTGCATTGTCTACATAAAGTGCATTTCTGGACTGCGACCTCATCGTATTCTCGTTCATTTTCCTTGGTATCATTGCTACCTCTTCAGAGTTGACAACGTTGGTTTTGAGCTATGTATTTGTAACTACCAGCTCTCACACTTTTCTGGGTGATACGCAGTAGAAGTGTAAAAATGTATTTTCTTGATAATAGATTACTTTGATGGTATTAGTTGCATTCTCAAACCGATACAAAGATAACGTGATATCATATTATATAGAACATGTGTAAGTCTAAATGCAGTCAGGTTTGGGAGCGACAAGATTGTTCCAAAATATTGCATATGCATTGATCCTTGAGAGAAAAAAAAGAAAATATATCCAAATCAGCGAGATGAATTATAAGAAATTATTCCTGGTTCAGCTTTCTACTCTGAGAGTCATTTTCAATTATCGACCAATATATATATATATATATATATATATATATATATATATATATATATATATATATATATATATATATATATATATATATATATATATATATTATTGTATCAACTGTAAGAAATAACCTTAAAGATTACAGGTATAACTGGGTACGAAGATACGATTTCAAATTAATTACTACAAAGAAAATTTCAAACTATCGAACGAGTACTAAGATATGACTTCAAATAAGTGACTGAGTGCGAAGATACGATTTCAAATTAATTACTGAGAACGAAGATATACTTTCAAATTAATGATTGGACACGAAGATACAATTTCATATCAGTATATTTTTTATTTTAGATAAATAAAATATTGATGTAAAGTGGATTCCCATTCTTACTCAACATGGAAGACCACCGATCGAAATTATCTGGGAGTATGCTTGTTTTTTTTATAAAATATCTAGAAGACGTTGAAGATTTTTTTTAAATGTCGAGAATTAAATCACTAGCATCAAGACACGTTGTGTTTTTATGTGTGAGAAAGCTATATCAGCAGTATTTTTTTTTAATGACAGCATCTGTCAACATTAGTGCAGCTGTTATATGACATGAAAAAAAAGACCATTTCTCAACCGATGCGGAGCAACCAATTCACAAAAATCAAAAATTCAGCCTCTTGCTTATACTTTGATGTATTTATTTTAGGTATCAATAACGACATACTTAGTGAAAATACGTCCACTTTTAATGTAATACCGCAATTGAAACAGAACTTTGAAAAATGTTCGTAGACAATTGTGACAAAAACATTATAAAATATTTACACACTGATGTGGTTACAGCGTTTGTTAAAGTAAACTATATCTTCCTACCCAGAGGCTGCAGCGTCCTACTGTAATGTTTTATGTGTCCCTTTTCCAGTGCCGGAGTTAGAAACATCGTTTAAGGAGCCTGGGAGATTGGTTGGGTGGGCTGGCCACAACAGGTAAGCAGGGGTTCCGTGAAACGGAACACCGTATGATGCTCCTGGGTGTTAAGAGTTTCCAGTGCATACTTTTAACCATTTTTTCAACTGTCTAACTATAAAATAAAACATGCTCTAGGAAACGTTCTGTTCGTTTCGCGCATATCTTTTAGGGGTGGGGTGCGCTAGTTCTACCCAATAACCCACATCACATTAGCAAATTAAAAGTGAAGCACATAACTCAAAAATAAGAAAAACAATTAGACGCTGCGGGGGAAAAATATACGTAAACCCATTATGTGTTATCAAATTACAGTATATACTCACATAAACGTGATCTAACTGCAAGCACTACCGAGATATAGCCTTATATGTCAACTCAAGCTGAATACAGTTAGGTCGACTTATGAGTGATTACATACGGTATATAACATACATATCTCAGGATTTCATTTAAAAACATTCTTGTGAATGTTTATTACCTCCATGCAAACAGTAGTTGGATTTTAACATATTGTTTTTAGTGGGAAATAAATAAGGGGTTTGTTGGAGCCGATCACAAATCGCTTACTCGCCGTGATTATCAAGACAGACGTGGCAGGGTGAATCGATCTTCAATAAATTAAGTTTCTTTTGCTATATACATAAACTTCAGTGTAGGAAAAAAAAACGTGCTGACGGGTTTGCAAAACCAGTAATTTTCAGTATAAAACCAGCGGACTGTCTATATTGCGGACTCCCTCCCACCGATACCATAAATTGCAAAATTATTGTTGCTTCTGGTAATTTGCGAAACTTTCATCTAGAAAAAAAAACTGGCCAAGAGCATATTTAGATATCTTTTTACGGCATTTACATGCTCTGTTCATTGCTCAGTACACATTTAATGTTTTATAAGAATTAGTAGCCATCTAATCAAACCTGTTCTTCCTGGATATTCAGGGGACTAAGTCATTCTGTCCATTTTGAACAAATTTGCACCATCAAATTAATATGATACAAAATTTTAATAAACGGCACTAACAACAACAATCTGTTACTGGTCATTTTCGCAGCAAACAGTGTAAGTGACAGAGTTGCATCCCAAGGGTCACAGGTGTGGTTTCTGTCCAGATCAGTTCCTGATTGACTGCAGTGGATTTGTTTTCCTGGGCACATTTTTTTTTAAAATCCCATTATCTATGGATTTTCCAGGCAATTTATGGTCATGGTATGTTGTAAAATTAAACACCAAAAAAGTGGTGTCACTAGGGTTGGTGTCACCCAGTGCTGTAACTCATGGTGTCATCCCACAGACCTCCTTTCTGCACAAAAATTCAAAACATTTATCATTTTGGTGTCACCCCGTCTGAGGGTGTCACGTGTGCGGTTACCACCCCAAAGCGACGCCAATGAAACCAACAAACGAAACAAACTTTCCAATATCGTAACATGCATCGATCATTGGGTTGCTTACCGTCTAGTATATAAATTGCTGATTATTTCTCGAAATTTACGTGATGCCTCTGAAAAATATATGATCTTTCATCGGCTTGAAAAGTCTAATTTTCAACAAATGACATTAATTTACTTTATCCTTTCGTCAACAGGTAAACATCTTGTGTACTGCGCATGGGTCATCTTGTCTTTACAAGATGTGAAAAATGGGAAAGAAAAAATTAAAAAAATATTATTTATCTTCATAGGTCAATAAAAGAAAGTAATTACATATTTTAGTGATTCGTTTGTTGCTAATTTGCATTAGGACATTTATTGTGATAGTACTATGCATTCAACATTTTTAAGATGCTCTTGTATCGCATAGTCAAAGATTTCACGAAATAAAAGGATTTGGCTGCGTTCCCCATCAAAACTAATCCAATGCCCCATATGACCGTCCCCCGCCGTTTTTATTTTCATGTTCCTTTCAATTGCAAATTCCAATCCATCAATTCTAACTGAAGAAAGTGGATGCAAACTTTAAACCAAATAATTTGAAAATGTAAGCCTCCTCAATTAATTTATTATTCTAAAGGGTTATGCTAATAGAGAGACACAAAATTATTTGTTAAATTATATTAAATGGAGCAAATTCAATATGTTTTCCATTTAGTTGAAATTTAACATGAATAGACGAAAAACAAAACCGAATCTAAACCCAACACTCGAGAAAATAATTGGTATTCATTGGTCTTCAGACTGGCTAGAAAAGCATATATATTTACTTGCATCCAATGATATACTATGGGTAAATGATGCTCTGGATGGCTGTGAAGGCCGAAAGGGATTTGGGCGCCCCAGAACCTCTTGAGCCAGATGGGGGGGGGACAAGAACCCTGGTTTGCAGGGCAACCGCAACGTCTGCCTTCAATACAAATATGCTGCAACTCTACCGCTACTGCTACTACTTTTGGAGAGTGGGGTGAGGTGTAACTGTCTCTGTGAACAATTTAATAAATTCTTCCTTTGCACTTACTCTAGTTAGTTTTTATTGAGTTACATAATGAATGGTGGCTATTTCAAACAGTACCAATGGTTATCAATGCAATACGCATGCCAGTCTGGTTCACGAAATCTCCTATGCTTGGTGCTGGTTTGTTTTGGCGTTCTACGGTGCAGCTTCATTAATAGATTATTTAGTGCCGAGGCAATTTGAATAAAGTGCTTTGCCCAAGAATGCGCCCCAATAACTGCACTGATGATAACCTGCATGATTTCCGTCTGATCGGAAGTTCGCACGATCATTTCCGTCATGTTGTTAAATGATCTCGGAAGTTGTCGTAGGAATACAGTTCAATTTGACGTGTTTGGTGATTCGTCTCTGGCGGAGTAAACCACATGTTACGACAGCCGAGTTCGAGATTATTTAGATTGAGACTTTGTCTCCCTTTCGCCCACCTTGTTCCAACGAAAGTAGTTTAGAACATAGTTTTCAATGTCAATGAATTATATCTAAAAATACTTTCTGGACTTAATGGAAAATGTTGAGGATTTTGGATTGGAAATCGGTCACCAGTCCAATACTGGGCTTCTTACTGCGATGCATATATGCGAAGGATATATTTGAGATTCTTGAACGAAAATATATCACTTATTTCTCAGCAGAAGTGCACCAAACTATAGAGTAAACGATAAATTTAATCGATATGCGGTTATGCATGTTGATCTTTGAACGTAAGATTACATTTTATATTTTTATTGTATTTTTTAATTATTTTTTTAAACACGCAGTTTTGTTTCAGATCTTGATTAATGAATTTAAAGTTGGAAAAGATTACTAAGGATTTAATTTGACGTAGTCCATTAACAATTTCATACCAATGGAGACAAAATGTCTGCATCAACCAGAGGAACCAGACCAACGCGGTTAAGTATTCGATAATTGAAAATGTCGTAAATCACAGCAGAAAACAAACGGTACCTTACTACAAGCTTAGTGTCAAATAGGTTCAGCAGACTACTTGTTTTTTCCCTGCAACATTTAACTTTATTATTCTCGTGTGTCTACTTTAACAGCTTTATGTGTAGCAGTTTATGGTTGTAGTTAAGTACGTTAGACGCCAACAAAAAGACAAACAATATGTACATTAACCTATGGAAGAGATAACTTACCAAACAAAATTCTCTCTCTCTCTCTCTCTCTCTCTCTCTCTCTCTCTCTCTCTCTCTCTCTCTCTCTCTCTCTAAGCAAGATATACATACATGCAGACAAATACAACTAAAGACGTACATGCTTGCACACATCCACGGACGCACATAGACAGGTTTCATGTATAAATGCATACTGTTTAACATACATACATACATACATACATACATACATACATACATACATACATACATACATACATACATACATACATACATACATACATACATACATACATACATACATACATACATGCATGCATGCATGCGCGCACGCACACACGCACCCACATACATACATACATACATACATACATACATACATACATACATACATACATACATACATACATACATACATACATACATACATACATACATACATACATACATACATACATACATACATACATACATACATACATACATACATAAGGTGGCATAGTGGTTAGAGCGTCAGCCTCGGATGGTCGAGTCATGCCAAGACTTACAAAATGGTACTAACAGCTGCCTCGTTTGGCGCTCAGCATAAAGAGGTTAGTGTTAGGACTGGTTGGCCCGTTGGCCCGGTGTCAGGATAATGTGACTGGGTGGGACATCATGCCACGTGTCTGCGGCATGATACCCCAGTGCTAGATATCACTATAAACTGTCACACTGCAGACATCGTAGCGATGTGACTGAAACATTGTTAAAGCTACATTAAAAATCTACATACATGCATGCATGCATCCATCCATCCATCCATCCATCCATCCATCCATCCATCCATCCATCCATCCATCCATCCATCCATCCATACATACATACATACATACATACATACATACATACATACATACATACATACATACACATGCGCGCACGCACACACGCACGCACACACGCACGCACACACGTACACACATACATACATACATACATACATACATACATACATACATACATACATACATACATACATACATACATACATACATACATACATACATACATACATACATACATACATACATACATACATACATACATACATACATAAGGTGGCATAGTGGTTAGAGCGTCAGCCTCGGATGGTCGAGTCATACCAAAGACTTAAAAATGGTACTAACAGCTGCCTCGCTTGGCGCTCAGCATAAAGAGGTTTGTGTTAGGACTGGTTGGCCCGGTGTCAGGATAATGTGACTGGGTGGGACATCATGCCACGTGTCTGCGGCATGATACCCCAGTGCTAGACATCACTATAAACTGTCACACTGCAGACATCGTAGCGATGTGACTAAAACATTGTTAAAGCTACATTAAAAATCTACATCCATCCATCCATCCATCCATCCATCCATCCATCCATCCATCCATCCATCCATCCATCCATCCATCCATCCATCCATCCATCCATCCATACATACATACATACATACATACATACATACATACATACATACATACATACATACATACATACATACATACATACATACATGCATGCATGCATGCATGTATGTATGTATGTATGTATGTATGTATGTATGTATGTATGTATGTATGTATGTATGTATGTATGTATGGATGGATGGATGGATGGATGGATGGATGGATGGATGGATGGATGGATGGATGGATGGATGGATGTAGATTTTTAATGTAGCTTTAACAATGTTTTAGTCACATCGCTACGATGTCTGCAGTGTGACAGTTTATAGTGATGTCTAGCACTGGGGTATCATGCCGCAGACACGTGGCATGATGTCCCACCCAGTCACATTATCCTGACACCGGGCCAACCAGTCCTAACACTAACCTCTTTATGCTGAACGCCAAGCGAGGCAGCTGTTAGTACCATTTTTAAGTCTTTGGTATGACTCGACCATCCGAGGCTGACGCTCTAACCACTATGCCACCTTATGTATGTATGTATGTATGTATGTATGTATGTATGTATGTATGTATGTATGTATGTATGTATGTATGTATGTATGTATGTATGTATGTATGTATGTATGTATGTATGTATGTATGTATGTATGTATGTATGTATGTATGTATGTATGTATGTATGTATGTATGTGTCAATGTGTGTACGTGTGTACTGTCAATTGTCAGTCGAAATGTGATCATTTTATTCTTGCGCGCGTTTATTAGGTATTAAGTAAATTGTGGGGAAACAGCTACATGTTTTTTTTGTGGGGGGTGGGGGTGGTGGTGCCTTGATGCCTTTTCGAAAAAAGTCAGTGCCCTTTTAAAAATTATAAAAACTCCCCTCTCCAACGCTTGACCTGATGCGGCCCTGTCTCCCTTACTCAAAATGTATTTTTGCCCCAATACACAACACGAAGCTTAGTAAATCATTTGCTGATTATATTATCCAAAACTATATCTCCTTTTCTCAAATCAATATTTATGAGAAATCTCAAAAGTAACTCCCGTGATATGTGTTTGATCAAGGTTTTCGAGGAGCAAAGATGAGGATGAGAAGAGCGTTTAATTTGTTTAATGTAAAACCATCTTTTATTTTACGGCCATGAAATTATTCTGTGCTATATTTGATCCGAATCCACTCAAAATAAATCAATCATCTGGATTGGTAAAGCGAATTTTCTTGTTACGCTATCACGGCATGCTCACTTGTCGATGAGATCAAACACATAGTGGTATTTATTCTGGGGAGAGAGGTAAACAGTGTTAATTGACATCGGTGGGATAGTTCGGGATATTAGTTGTAAGGGAAGTATATATAGAAGTGCTTGTATCACCGAGGTAGGACGATAACGTATTGAACTAGATCGTCAATTTGAATTATGCAAATATTTATCCCCACACTTAAGCCAGGAGCTGATATATTGTTATTGCGTATTGTGCGTGAGTCAGTCCGACTGTTTGCCAGTCTGTTCTTCTCTCAGTCCATTTCTCGGACTGTTCTTGACAAAAACATGTCATTTATCCTTCTGATACGCTTGAAGCATTTAGTTGATACATACATACATACATACATACATACATACATACATACATACATACATACATACATACATACATACATACATACATACATACATACATACATACACACACTCACACATACATACATACATACATACATACATACATACATACATACATACATACATACATACATACATACATACATACATACATACATACATACATACATACATACATACATACATACATACATACATACATACATACATACATACATACATACATACATATATTGTGTGTGAGTGATTTGGATTGTTAACGTAGCTTTACGATAGCTGCGATGTCTACAGTGCAACAGTGATGTCTAGCATTGAGGCATCATGCCGCAGACATGTAGGATCATGTCCCACCCAGTCACCTTATTCTAACACAAAGCCGACCAGTCCTAACACTAACATCGTAATGCCGAGCACCAAGCGAGTACTATTTTTATAAAAATTCTGTTATTACTCGGTCGGGCTTCGAACCCTAACCTGCTACATCTAACTACAAGAATACCAAAGCGGTCCAAATTTTTTAAGAGGTCATTTCCAAGATGCGCAACAGAGAATTAATTGTTACGCTCCAGAATTTGTTGTGCATTTGTTAAAATAGTAGAAAGTAGCATGTTGTTTGGTGGTAGTGTCCGCCCGTATGAAACATCATACAAATTTTGATTCTTGATTAAGGACATGACAATAACATCAAGTTTTCATTTTTATTACCCAATTGGGATGTTTTAGAATTAAGACATTGTTTCTTTAGTGCGATTTGCAAAAGCCACTTAATGCTGTAAAGATATAAACTAGGAAATAGCAGCATCGCGCACCTGCCTATTTCTGAACTGACATTGTGGGAATTTCATACCGAATCAACGGAACTTGCGATTTCGAGTTTTATTTTTCTGCTGATATCAGAAAAAGATGGTTCATTCCTCGATGATTGTCGTCACATGAAGCATTTCATTTCGATGATCGCTTGTTGTTTTATATATATATATATATATATATATATATATATATATATATATATATATATATATATATATATATATATATATATATATATATATATATATATATATATATATATATATATCCCTGGATTGTATAGAAGCATACTTGATAATTATAGGCAGAATTCATGTTTAATGCAAAATAATACTATCTTACAGGTTACAAAATGTTTAATTCGTAATCTACGGAGCTTAGAACCTAGGTCAAGGGGTAAACGGCATCCACCGCCTTGCATACACACACTAGCCCGTACCCCATCACAACTAAGCATGCTTCACCAAACAAGGACAACCGAATCGGTGTTATTTGCACTCGTGCATAACAGATACACTCGCCTGACGACCCAGTAATTAATTTTCATTAATCTTCACAGTCCTTCCGAATTCGTAGGAAAGAAACTGAGGTATATAGGGTTAATTATAGAGAATTATAAATATACACCAGACAAAACAGAGAGTACTATCACTGGATTCTATAAAGGAATTCTTGATAACTTTCTGTGTTAAAGTTCGTAGGATTCAATAAAATCTATTTGCTCATGTGTCCCAGTATAAAATCAAATTATTCTACAAAGGTTGCTAGGACTTTTTTTTTAAAAGAATATCTTCATTGAATTGTTTTTCAGGTTACATACAGCAATTACATTTTTATATAATTTGAATATAATTATATTAATTCGACGACCGCTAGATCGGAGTGAGTTAGTCAAGCAGAATATTACTTGACTAATTAAACGTTTTATCATTTCCTGTAGTTATATAAGTGCGCGATAATAAATTAAAGGAATGTCTCTTTGCTCTATTCAGTATTTCAAATTAATATTATATTATATCCGCTGAGTCAGTGTTCTATAAATTATATCTGCGTTACAAGACTGTAACTAGTTTATAATTTAATTAATGTAATGCTGTCAAGGAAAATTGTATGGTGATGATATGAACCTGTCTGTACTTGGTAACTTGCGTGGATTACCTCCGACCTACACGTGCCATATGAGATGAAGGCATCTATCTTTGGGATATTAACGGTTAGTGGTGGTGGTCGTCGTCTGCAGATATGCACATTGATGTCACATTTTCTACTCATCCACTGGAGAAGAAACTGTAAGTGTGGCGAGTGTGCGTGAGAAGATTTTTTTTGAATATATATATATATATATATATATATATATATATATATATATATATATATATATATATATATATATATATATATAATATGTGTGTGTATTGGTATGGATAACATAAAACTTTAGGAAATATATAATAGACTTATAATACAATTACATGCTTAATATATACGATCATTTATGCCAACTATTGCAACTAAAAGGCTGGAAGATTAGGTAACAAAATTGTAAATAATTGGAGATATCTAGTTGTATACCTGTGCAGTAAATCTAGCCTATAGATTTGTTAATGTTAAATCTCATGGCAGGCCCAATGTTTATGTGTCCTTGAAAGCAGTTTAATTTCTTCATTATCTAACATGACGGTAAAATTAAGAACTGATTTATAAATAAATTAATTAATAAAGATTAATGTTAAAACGGCTCCAATAAAGGCAGATCTTTTTTTCTCTGTGTCCTTGATATGGGTAAAAACAGACACTGAAAATACATTTAATAATTTATTAGATTATATGGATAAGTATATGTAACTATTCACATGCCGAGGTCACACACGTAGGACATCTGACGCAGAGGTAAATTACCCTTTAATAATACATTTTTGAGCAGTTGCTTACCGTCTCCACGACGCCGTCGATTTGTTGATTATTATGTCCTAAATGCCCTCGGACTTTACACGATATTATTGCTTGATAGATCAACTTCACTGTATAATTTTTGTAATTATTGAATAACAATGCATAAAAAGTGACGATTTTCTTTTATAAATCTGATCGGAGGATTGATAAATTATACAAGATTTATTAAACGAAACAATCTGTGAATCCCTTACGAACGCGGAGTCACTGAAATAGAATCATCTAGTAATTTATCTAGTAAGTATCGCGCACGTGTCGATCCCATGTACCAGCTTTGATTTGGAGAAAGTCTTAACTTTAAAAGATTTATTTAGTTGAGCTGTGAGGTAAACAGATGGGCCTCAAAAGCTTATTTTCAATCTAAAGCTTTTTGTTTGTAATAATTTGTTGGGATTTTTACTTACTGACCTAACTTTCCTGTCAAATAAAGTCATTGTTATGTCTTAATGTTCAGACATTGCGCTACGAACTGAAAGAATGAACAAAAAAGCAAGAGACGTTTGATTTAAATTATCTCATTTCAAGTTGCATAAAATGTATTCACAGTGAAATTAACATTATATTCTCCGTAAATTTAATTATAAGTTTTAATTCGGATAGATTTCTCCTAACACCACGCTCTCACGGATCAAACAGTTTCAAAAGCTGAACATTTCCATACGCTTTATAATTCAGTTGATTGAAAAAAAGACTCACTGAGTTATTAAGTCATGCAGATATATTGAAAAAAGAACTTATTGAGTTATGCAGTTATACTTGCTTGGCTTTGATGAGCAATAAGATAAACACATTTACATTGTATGCGCATATATATATATATATATATATATATATATATATATATATATATATATATATATATATATATATATATATATATATATATATATATATATATATATATATATATAGTGTGTGTGTGTGTGTTTATCACATATAGAAAACTAAAATGCAAAAAAGAACCAGGTACATAATGGAAAATGGCAAAACGCTAGCGTTCTAAACGAGTAAAACCAGATAGAGAGAATATGTGTGTTCTTCGTTGAAATATGAATAATGCTTACTCAAGTTAGAGAAAGAGAGAAAATATATGAACAAATGTGGTGGCATATGTAAAAGTGCAAACACTTTTTTTTAAATTAGCTGATCAACACATATTCCTTCGAAACATTTTTAACGGTCTCCGTTGGCAAAATATCAAAAGCGAGGCCGCATACCTAGATATTAAAGACGGTATATTGAATTATAAAAAGAAGTGATATTGATGATTTATATAAACAAATAACATCAATCACAAATAGATAACAAGCAGATAAAAACGTAACATATCTCAATAGGGTTTTCTACAGGTGTTTTGTCATTAATACTATAATGTACCTTAAAGGATGATGCTTCTTTCAGGTGCAAAAACGTCGGATTATCCTACTTAAAGTGTGTGTGTGTGTGTGTGTGTGTGTGTGTGTTGTACGTGATTGACACAATATCATATCATTGTGATTTATTCAACACAACTGACGCTACTCTCCAGTGGTGGGTTTGAATTTACGAAGTTTGCATTTTGTAATTTCCGTGGTAGAAATGGAAGCTTGATCTGTTAACCGGAAAAGAAAAGTCGATACTTCAGTAGCCCATACTCCAATGTACCACAATTACTTTTTAAAATAACCTCACTATATATGCGCATAGCCTCATTAAGTATAAACCTAATCTCACTAAACATACCTATGACCTCATCTAAAACTGTGATAAATCCCTTCTGTGGCTTAAGTTGTTACAGCGTCCGCCACTGATGCAGGATTTAGTGGGTTCAAACCCCGACTGAGTCATACCAAAGACTTATAAAAATGGTTCTAGCAGCTGCTTTGCAAAGCGCTCAGTGATAAGAGAGAGGTTAGAGTTATGGCTGGACGACGATCTGGTGCTAGGATACTGTAACTGGGTGGGACATGATGCCACAGTGCTAGACATCAGTATAAACTGCTACACTGAAGGCATCGTAGCGATATATCTAAAATTGTTAAAGCTGCGTTAAACATCTATCTATCTATCTATCTATCTATCTATCTATCTATCTATCTATCTATCTATCTATCTATCTATCTATCTATCTATCTATCTATCTATCTATCTATCTATCTATCTATCTATCTATCTATCTATCTATCTATCTCTCTTTCACACACACACACACACACACACACACAGTCACACACACAACATAATAAAGTGAATTGTCAATGGAGTTGACGCCGCCTGTCCACTCTCTGATTACATAAAAGCAGTCTTGTTTCCATTTAAGTTTAATGTAAATTTCAATCCAGAATTAACCTACGTGAGAAATGAAATTATTACAAGCAAACACGTTTGCCTAATGCTGAATATTATTTTTTGAAGTAGACACACCTATCAACTATAGCATAGATCATGGCCGTTTTATTGTACTTGAACCACGGTTCTAGTTTTCAACGCAAGGATCTCAACTATACTTGATCTCGTATTGGCTCTCTTTCCTTCCCTGACACGTGTTACTTTGTCATAACGGCGCCAGCTCCAAATTTTAATTTTAATAAATCATACGGATAGTTTCAAAGGATCTTATAGTTATTTTCTTTACAGGATTCTTATGCTGAGAATGGAAACTTAGTCTCAGACTGCAACTCGAGGTCTATAACCTCAAGAATGAGTAGCATATACATCGGATCTTGAGTTTTACATTCAGTTTCCACTCTCGGCCAATTAAAAATGTTGTTATAAAAGTTAAGTCGCTTTTGATTGACTGGTATAAACATCTCAGGCTCAAACTCAAAATCCGAAGATCATTGATTTCCAGGCTTGACTCCATTGATCTTTCAGTAAAGGCATGAATTCCTTATATTGCCAACTACAGTGTTAGCATCAATCCTTAAATCTTTACATGATATTGCCAACTACGGTGTCATTAAATCTTTACATGTATTACCAACAATTATAACCGCGACGAACATATTTAGTTTGTTGTGTGTAAAAATGCATTGATTCTCCGCATGAGTGTGTTTTACTGTAAGATGTTTGTTATATGTATGTATGTATGTATGTATGTATGTATGTATGTATGTATGTATGTATGTATGTATGTATGTATGTATGTATGTATGTATGTATGTATGTATGTATGTATGTATGTATGTATGTATGTATGTATGTATGTATGTATGTATGTATGTATGTATGTATGTATGTATGTATGTATGTATGTATGTATGTATGTATGTATGTATGTATGTATATATATATATATATATATATATATATATATATATATATATATATATATATATATATATATAAACAGTTGTAGACGATTTTAAAAAATAGATCAAGTAATTGCTTTGAGACACCTTTTTACAGTGTACCTGTTTTCTTTAGTTAATAAGGTAATCAAACTGTAATTTGTCCTTGATTTGGGTGTAACACAAGCTCATTATTGCTCAAATTGTCGGGGTTTTTTAAAGTCATGTTTACTGGTAACCACCAGCAAACCATTATGAAATCAGTCTTTATCTATGATCCATATGCTGCATCGTGTATAGCACTTTGAATGACACCAAGAGTTTAATTTCGAGAAATTTATGTAACTAACTTCAGGGGTTAATTCACATGTAATTCTGTTTCTTTATCTGTTAATTTTATTAATAGTTTCATTTTCCGATTAAATAAAGCACTTTAATGACAGTCAAGAAGTTGAGATTATTTTTAGCTTTTACTTTAAATGCAAGCCAAATGGAAAATCATTCAAATATTACTGACTTGAGATTCTTACTCAAAATGACAGTCATTTCGGAACTTGGTCTGAATTAGCCGTATGAAAAGCACTTGTAAATAAAGAGGATTAAATATTTTCCATTTTAGACAAATGTTCAAGGATATTACACACACATACGCACAGACAGGATAAGCTGAATTATCAGCTAAGATGACACAGCCTGTCCACTCTTTGATTACGTAAAAGCAATCTTGTTAAACTTTAATAGTTGAGTGTAAATTTCATTATATTCATTGAATTATATGGTGAATAAAATTCTTACACTTCAGCACTTTTGCCTAACGTTGAATATTTTTTTTTTCTAAAGTAGACACGACTGTCAAGTATAAAATAGACAAATCCTAAAGTTGACCATTGTATTGTATTTGAACCACGGTTCTGCTTTTCAGGATATCACCTGTACTTGATCTCGTATTGGCTCCCTTTCCTTGCCACAAAATGTCCCTGACCTACGTTACCTTGTCAGAATGACGCCAGCTCAATATCAAAGGCATTTTAATGTTAATAAACCATGTGGATATATTCAAAGACTCTTATAAGTATTTTATTTACTGTACGGGTGAAGGTAACACAACTTTAAAAATTAAGTTATTCGTATGGCATAATCAAACACTGTTTTTGATAATAGACCCTGACCCTAAAATTGTCATACATGGCCTTCTTGATATGTTTGATTCAGACCTGAAGGAGGATACAAAACATACGCAACTTCAATCGGAGACGTGGAAAATTATTTTTTAAAATTTTTTTTCTTTTTCAAATCAACTTTTTTTCTTATTGCAAATAAGCCATCCTAAAGTACAAGGTCCTGGTTCCACTTTTCGTTTCAATGTTACTCTGAGGTGAGAATCTTAAAACTTTCAGAATGAAATTCATATCGGAAAAACCTTTGAAATTACACTGCGAAATTTACATGAACTAAACTAGAAATACCTTATAATAAAATATTACACATGCTTTGGGTATAATTTCGACGAGAGAGAGAGAGAGAGAGAGAGAGAGAGAGAGAGAGAGAGAGAGAGAGAGAGAGAGAGAGAGAGAGAGAGAGAGAGAGAGAGAGAGAGAGAGAGAGTAGCTTCATATATTTATCCACTAAGACCAAGAATATACACAATATTGTTTCTTATTTTCAGTGCAAACTGTTGTAGCTACAGCTTAATTTTTTTTTGCAAATAAGAAATGGAAGACGTTATATAAAATACCATACTAAAGTACTTTACAAATGCCATGCCTTTCAGAGAAATTCTAATTGTCTAAAACACGACAAAAGAGAAATTATGACTTTTAACTTCAGACGGCACTCGGGCATCCTGGTCACTATGTAAGATCACAAAAACTTCTTTTCCCACATCGATGATTACTGTTTCAGGTCCCTTGTTTATCTTACGTTTACTCTCTCTCTCTCTCTCTCTCTCTCTCTCTCTCTCTCTCTCTCTCTCTCTCTCTCTCTCTCTCTCTCTCTCTCTCTGTTTATGTATGTGTGTGTGTGTGTGATTTGGATTTTTTACGTAGCTTTAACAATTTTCAGGTTTTCCGCTATGATGTCCACAGTGTGGTAGTTTATATAGATGTCTAGCATCAGGGCATCATGCAACAGATATGTAGCATCATGTCCCACCCAGTCACATTATCCTGACACCAGGCCAAACAGTCCTAACGCTAAACTCTTAGTGAAGATTTATCTATATCAACGCCTTGAAACATAATGATAATAACAACAAATAAGCTCTCAATCATCAAACGCCCCCCTCCTTCGTTATTTCCAATCAAAATTTGCAAACTCCAGATTAAAATCGCCCATTATAAGTTAAAGCAATATACTTGTACAAACTTTCCTGCACTCAATACTCTCTCCTTTTGCTGAAGAAGGAATATGGTAGGCCTTCAAAAGTCAGGGTCGTATCACGAGTTGGGGATCTCACTAAAATAGTCACAGTTTACTTTTGAGAGATCGAAACGCGCAGAGAGCAATAACAACGGATGATATACCAACACTGGCCATACGCAAGCGTATGGTTAAAATCAGGCATAGTCTGGTTTAAATTGCATCTATCATTTTTATTTATAAAGAAAAATATCATAACAAAATCCCTTAGATAATTGCTATGATTCGCGCTGACACTCTATAGTATATTACTATATAAAAATGACGGGGCTATGTATTCTGTCGCAATAAAGAAGCTAATGAAGGAAAACTTCGAGCTACCTACAAGTGAACTCTTTGTTAATAAAATCTGCTGCTATTATGACAGAAAAATGTAAACTGGAATTATAAGGAATAAATGAGCTTGGTTGGGTATTTATCGAAGTGTAAATTAATCTTATCACTCACACTCGGACTTTATTTACCATGTGAGAGATTAGGTAAAATTTACATCAATAAATACCCATCTACAATCATTTAATTATATATTCATTATTTACAAGCATGCCTTCATAAAGACTTTATTAAGGTTTAATTTAAAATCGATATCATTATGTATTTTGTGTAGAACATTATATATATATATATATATATATATATATATATATATATATATATATATATATATATATATATATATATATATATATATATATATATACATACAAAACACTAAATTAGACACCAATCAGCTAATTCTTATCAGGAAGGGTCTCTTAAAAGGCTGTAAATTAAAGCTGATGCTATTTTAGAGGGACGCGGATATTTATGATTTTAGAATGTTTGCTCTCTCTAATTATGTCAGTTGAGGACACACTACCTGCTAAATTTTAACAGCTCACCTTTATATGTCTTACTTACATCTTGATGTCTTAATGTTCATAGAAATGTAATAATTATACAAATTTTCCAGGACAAAATGAAGCATATCACAGGTAAACGGTGTCTTTACTTGAGATAATAGCATAAGATAAGACGTTACTCAACGCGCTTGAAAAATATAGCCTGTCCCTTTACTCCCACCCATTGGTTTTATTCATATATTGATATTACCAGAGTATCGGTTCAAATTTGAACCTCGCCTGAACCATACCAAAGACTAATTAAAAAGCGGTGCTAACAGCTGCCTCACTAGGCGAACAGCATTAATAGGTTAGTGTTAGGACTGGTGTCAGGATAATATGACACGGTAGGAGATCATGCTAAATGACCGCTGAATGCTGAATGATGTCTCAGTGCTAGATATTACTTTAAACTGCCACACTGCTCTCTCTCTCTCTCTCTCTCTCTCTCTCTCTCTCTCTCTCTCTCTCTCTCTCTCTCTCTCTCTCTCTCTCACACACACACACACACACACACACACACACACACAAGATATGAAAATTAGTGATTAGATTATGCAAACCTTCGTTTTTAGATATAATGATTTTTTTGCCAATTATGTATCTTAAGATAATGCCACTGAGCCAAGACAAAAAGAATAGTCCATAACATTGAAAATGGACCCTTTTTTGCTTGAAAAAAGCGTACGTTGACAAAGGCTTAAATAGAAGTATAAAATAGGTAGTAGAAAGAATTTAGATTCTTATCCTGTTCAGATGATACTAAATTTGACCGTCTGTGATGTGGTAGGTGTGTAAAATGTTTTAATACATAAGTCTATTTCATTATCGAAAACCAGGGAGTAGTTTATTCATTGCCGCTGGTGATAAAAGCAAATTATAATCACCGAATAGTGTCTCCCAGTGTAAAATTTAGACAGTGAATATGATCCTTTCGCTATGATTGATGTTTTTTGGTGCAGGTATTATAAACGACACTAATTCGTGTAAAGTGTGCCCTTCATCTTTAACAAGGAACAATACATATTTTTGACGAACTCTGTTGATACGCGCTTCGTAAGGGACAGACTATGAGCTCCCTGCTTAAGGTTTCGGAATGTAATTGTCGAAAGGGATATAGATGTAATTCTTACTTGTCATGCTGTAGGTGGATATGTTTGTAAAGCATGTTTTGACTTGCAAATCAATGAGACCGTATTGTTTAGATTATTTTCAATGGTTTTCATCCTACTATCACTTCTTCTCTGGCTTCTTTTTCTTCGGCAACAACTACTACTACTGCTGTTTCTGCTGCGGCAACTACCACTACTATTACTACTACTACAGCTGGAATTGGGGTGTTAGAGATATATGTAATTGTTGAAAAGTGTTTTTTCTCATAACCTCTTTGTGTAATGAACTGCACCGGTAGCCTAATTGGTTAGAGCAACCGCTTCGAATATTTGTGGTTGCGGGTTCAAACCCCGGTCGAGACATACCAAATACATCTAAAAAACGACAAAAGCAGCTGCCTCGCTTGGCGCTCAGAATTAAGAGGGTAATATTAGGACTGGTCGGGCTAGTGTCAGAAAAACATGACTGGGTGGGACGTGACGTTACGCATCTGGGGCATGATGCCCCAGCATCGTTATAAACCGTCACATTGCAGACATCATAGCGATATGATTGAAAAATTGTTTTAGCTTCGTTGAAAATCCAAATCACACGCAACTCTTGCGTAATGTTAAGATCCCCGCATGAGGATGCGAGAGCACAGAAGTTATCAAACTTTCTCTTTGTGCGTGAGTACCTTAGTTCCCACTTTTTTAAACAAAAATATCTGCAATTCTTACACATACTTGGATTTCATTCGGTGTTTCTATCACCTTATTATATGTAGATATGCATGTTAAAAGTTTCTTTTCTTCAGGTCCAATTTTAATGGAGGTTATGCACCTTTACAGCAGTATTAATTCTTCACTATAGCAGATGTTGTAATGATCATAGACCGAGAAATATTCAACATGCCGTACTCAATTTAATTTTGTACAGTATAGCCCGAAAACCATCAAACGTGTGTGGATGTTTAATTTAATTTGTACATTGTCTCGTAGCTATGTCTGTGGTTTGTGTGGGTTTTGTCTCGTCAGTGCCAAGGCAGCGCTAAGGCCCTTTATAATTAACACAATATCTCCATATGATGAGATATTACATTTGACGTGTATATCCCAACAACCATCAACATAATATATTGCAACTGGTTATGCACATTGTTTCATAATGCTGTTTTGGGATTTTGTTGTTGTCCTAAGAAGTTATGTCCCTTCGAATGCACGTTAGCTAGACGTTGGTTCAAATAGATAACTTGATCAGACTTTTCGGACTTTAGCCACATATGGCCTGCTGCTTCCAAATAAAGAGACCTTGAATGCATTTGATTTTCAGGAGTAATAACCCCTGACGAGTTTCGTTGACAGAGCCTGACAAACCTTTTGTTGCATATCAACCAAATCTGGCAGGTATATGTAAATCGCCGAGACCAGGAAACAATTAGATTTCTCGCGTTCCACAACATTATATGCAAGGGTTATGGGTTATGCCTATTTTCCTGACTTTGGTTTACATAGCATAACCTTACTAAACTTTACTATATTCCGTTCAAATCAGCTTTATACCGACAAAGCCTTGACAGAGTTTGATTTAAAAGATGTTCCACATTCTCAGTTTGGAAAGATAAGATCCACTACTGTCTGTTATCTCAGCGTTCTTTTCCATAGCATACATTTGCTCCGGAATATTGAAATTTCATCCAAAGTTATTTTTATCTTAATATTGATGGGACCTCCGAATGAGTTGGACTGACGTAATTTGAGGTCCGGATTAAACAGAGTTATGTTTCCTGGAATGCGAGATTCCTCCAACTTTAGTTTTCCAACATTACATCTTATGTTAAAGACCCAGTCTGACAAATTGTTGGGAGTGAGACCCTCTTTGGTGTACCTATCGCTACTAACACAGGTTTTACGTAATTTGAGGTCCGGATTAAACAGAGTAATGGCCCCTGGAATGCCAGATTCCTCGCTACTAGCTCAGGTTTATTTTCCTTAAAAATATGATGAAGATGGATGAGGCGACATTTATTGATTAATAACCGATGCTTCAGCAGCAGCAGTAGTAATATTAGAAGCTTGTCTAGAATTTGATATTTGGTGACATTTATTGATCAGTGCTGATATTTTTTGTTTATCACTGTCTAATTTTATTTAATTTTTCTTTTAGGTCATAAATGGATAGAAGCAAGAAATTAAATATAGTTTTGTAGAAGGAATATGGATAACGTAGATGCTTTCCTGACCTGCGTATGATTCCATGTAACCGTCCAACCACATATACAGAGAGCACAAGAAAATCTTAACCATAAATATACTTGAAAATTGAGGACAAACATTATGATTGTATAGAGAGGATCGTCAGTTGATATATTTATGACGTGTTTTTGCCAAAGATTCCAACGTGGTAATGAAACAGCTTTCATTGACGATCGAGATATTAAAGCTGAGATAATATTTTAATGTAATAACAAACCCCAGGTGTGCATGAATAGAATGGAGAAATCTGTACACAAAGCTAGTGGAGTAGGCTGTGTGACTGAGGCATAAGATTGGATTAGATACGGATCAATTTTATTATCCTTATGAATTAAGCTAGCAACACCGTTCAGTAAGATATATTCTATTTCAAATCTTCAAAGTTGATGCGAATCCAGTGATAGCAACAAAAAAAGCCGGATTTAATTTAGCTCGTGCTTCTTATGTATCTATATTTAGAAGTTTTTAATTGAACGCTGTGGTTTGTGCGATCTATTCAGATGAAGACCGACCATCTCTTTCAGGCTTTTTTAAAAATTTTGCTCGAAATATGATAATAGGAATCAGATGTACTCAGTAACTGACAACATTACTAAGTCGGGTGGTCTGCAAATATGATTCAAACCGGTGCTCGGGTATGGAGTGAATTGTTGTTTGTATATGCACAGAAGGATAATGCAAGAAGTTAACGGGAGATATCAGAAAGCATCGTGAGCTTGAAATTAATTATGTAAAGATTGTTACAGGATAGCTGATGCTAAAGAAAAACAATACAAGAACAGATCTTGTCTCTTCCCCGCAGAGAGGCTCCTCAAGATCAACTGATTCCCGTAGGAAAGTGGGGTTACTCGATTCCAAACGTCATTTGCCGAGAGTGCGCACAGAAGGATTGGCTTTAAATTCAGAACAAACAATGGTTTCAAGCAATTCTTCAGATCAAGGCAAGCAAGAGATTGCCAGAAGGAAAGACACAGCGAGACGACATCTAATGGGAACACTTTACACGAAACATTCGCCTGTTAGAAGAAGTTTTTCTTTCGTAGCCGGTGAAAGACCTCCTGTTCACAGTATTCGATTCCCAAGGATGACGTTGAAGGACTCGGAGGAAAGAGCTTCTCGGAAAGCTTGTGTAATCCCTAGGAGGAAGATTAGTGTTGAAAAACAGTCTTCAATCAAGCATAGATTGTCAAATGATGCATCTGAATGGACGTCGGCGTCCATATCTCAGACGGATGCTACAAACAAATCATTCCCAGATAGTCAGAAAATTAGTTTACCGGATATAATTATGGATTTCAACCTTAGCGCAAGTATGCTGGCAGCCAATAGAGACAGGCGAATAGAAGATATTGATTCTGATGATGCAAAAGAGGAAAATGATGGGCACATAAAGGTAGAAAACATGCTGATCAGTGACTTGTCAAATGATGAGTTTCTCAGGAAAAAAAGATCAAGAAATAAATTGTGCCATGGAAAACACCGACCGGTCACTCCCGGCCTGCTGGATTCACTTAGTAAGATGAAGCTATCTTCGAAAACAAAAACGGAGCAATGGATAAGTACATTATCTCAAAATCGAATGTATTTCTATGATAATTACAGACTTGATTCACCGCGCGAGAAAATGGCCTACCCAGAATGGATTTATAGTGATGTTTGACCTCTTCAGTTCCAGATATAAAAACGTTTTTTGAAGTAACTCAAATCGGCGGAATTAAAGAGTTGGAAATCCTCATTCCATATGAACTAACTTCGACTCCAATATATGAAGTTCTTGTTAAGAGTCAAAAATCCAATTTCTTTTTCAGGGCAAATTTCTTCAACATCGAACCCATTTCTTGGGTTCTGCTTGTGAAAGACATAGCCCCGTATTATAGAATCCTTTTGAGAACTCATCTCAAGCTTGTGTTTATAGTCTGAAAACATTGATGGACTGTAACTTTCAGTAAAATGAAGGTATGATTATGTAGTTCACAGAATCTTATAAACTGCGTTTGTTCTATTAATATATCGTGTTTCAATTACAGATACCGAGCCAAAAACTTAAGATTTGGTTAGATAACCTTGAGCATGAATTTGGTACTTAAAAATGTTTAGAGCATGCTCGCCGATCGTTTTGTCCTCGGTCCTATCGTTGGGTATCCGTCTGTCAGCACAAACTAATTATCTCTACAGATTTTTATCTACCGTAATGATTGACATGAAACTTTATAAAAACATTCTTTTCTCAACGTTAGTTGGTTTATAAAAAAAAGTCCTGTCTCGTTGGCATCCGATATCACCGTAGATTAGATTTTATTAAAATTATTCTTCCAGTAGGTAAATATTTCAGAATGAAAATGATGTCGCTCATTGACAGACCATGCCGATTTGAACTTGCAACATGAGAGTCGTTTTGTTTTGTCTTTCTTTGAATGAATTCGTATGATGTATGGTATATTATAAATGAAAATGGTTCGTATATAATTTGTCAAATGGTGTCCACGGTTGCTATGTTGCCATTATTGTTATGGTTCTTCCTTGGTAAAATGGTGCTGACATGCCAAAGACATTTTTCTACAGATAATTATATTCACTTTTGACTGTCATTAAAATGCTTCTTGCAATTTACAGATATTCCTGAACTGAAAAGGGTTCCAATATGACCTCCAAAATTTGCCCTCTGTGAAGGCCGCCATCAAACGCATTTTTGTTTGTGGCTGCTTCTCTTAACCCGTTGCCCGTTTTGACCTATAGTAAAAGTTACACGGGTCACAAAGGCATTCAACACCGATTATTTCGGTAATGGGTGTCATTTTTTTTAGAATTTGATAATGCATACCTTTAAGTGGCAAGTATTCACTTCATTTAGATTATTATACGTCCACATTCCTTTGGAATATCATTATTTAGACGTTGCGAGAAGTGCATACTTCAAATTCAGCGTTAAAGTATGCAGACATTTTTGGACGAAATGAACCTAAAGGTGTAATCCAGTACAATTCAGATTGAATGTCGCGCGCTATGATGTCACAGTAAAAGCTACGCATATTGATAAACGAATTCGTACTAACCTATACTTTGACGATTCCATAAGTTTCTTTATGACAGTTTCAATTTACAGAGTATTTAATAATGAGGATGGAATAGATTTTTGCTCAAGAAAATTTGTGTATTATTTGAAAAGAACAAACTATATTAAATTTAAATTGGGTAAATGTGCATACATGGCCGGTGAGACTAGTACATAGTACAATATACTTTTTTTTTCTAAAACACTTTTTCCAGTATGTCGTGTGTCCTATATTAAAGTGACACAAATATAACTTACAAAATTACTCTCTTGGAGGTTATCTTCAAAATATTTGTATGGCTACTTCTTCTGAGTAACAAGTGTTCTCATCTTGATATTTCTGACATAAACACTGTAACCGTGTGCAGGAGGTCTTGATTGTTTACGGTGATTACTTAACCTACAACAGGATAATCATAATGACGAACTTCAGATTTGTTATCGCCAATCCTCTGAAACTAATGGTAATATTAGCATGAGATTTTCACCGAAATACCTCCTACAATAAATTTGCAACGGGTCCAAAAAGAATATGGTGCGGATCAGATATATTAAAGTCATGGTGAACTTGTTTTGTAAACCATCCATACTGGACCCATCAGGTGTTACACGAGATATCATCAATACCTGAGCTCTAGTTTATATGTAAAAATATTGGGAGTGAATTTGCAAGTCTGTTCCGAATATGTAATCAAAATGTACCAAGACGTAAATGCATATTTAAAATCCCAGAGTTGTGTATGTGTGTGTACATACATACATACATACATGCATGCATACATACATACATACATACATACATACATACATACATACATACATACATACATACATACATACATACATACATACATACATACATACATACATACATACATACATACATACATACATACATACATACATACATACATACATACATTCATACATACATACATACATACATGCATGCATGCATGCATGCATGCATGCATGCATGCATGCATGCATGCATGCATGCATGCATGCATGCATGCATGCACGCACGTACGCACTAATACTTACATACATATATATATATATATATATATATATATATATATATATATATATATATATATATATATATATATATATATATATATATATATATATATATACGTTCAATATTCAGTTTAACAAGATAAATAATATTTTAAATGTTTATTTTAAATAAATTGCAAAGTTTAGAATCTTTTGTGTTTGATTCGTTGTATTACTTTTGTATCATCCACACAGTACATTTAACCGGCACTCAAGTCTAAAAACTTTGTAAATACTGATCATGATATCTATAAAGCAAAACAAAATAGCTTTATTATTGGACTCAATGTAATTGACAATAAAATACTTTAAAATTATTATTATTATTATTATTATTATTATTATTATTATTATTATTATTATTATTATTATTATTATTATTATTATTATTATTATTATTAGTGACGGATGACCTAAAATGTGAGTCCCTCCTTTACGTAAATAGGCGACTAAACAATACACAGTTGAAGTTTAGACCTATACTGCAATAAAATGGTTAATTTGATTTCACACTGCTATTGAGGCAGGTACACGATTGCTAATGCACATATCTAGAACTTGACGTATTCTGCTATTCTTTCCTTTCTATCAGACTGGCAGATAAATGAACCATAAAAACAAATGTCCATCGATTGAGATCCTATTTCATCTCCCCATATGGTCGTTTTTACCAAATCTACAAAGAACTAACGCATCCTCAAATTTTTCCTTTCTATAATGCTAGCTTATAGATAAAAACTAATGTTCGTGTGTGTGTGTGTGTGTGTGTGTGTGTGCGTTTGTATGTGTTCTGGATTTATAACGTAGCTTTTACCATTTTCAGTGATATCGCCATAATGTCTGCGGTGGAACAGTTTATAACGGTTTATAATCGAGGACATGTAGCATCATGTCCCACCCAGCCATATTATCTTGACACCAGATCGACCAATCCTAACACTATCATATTAATGCCGAGCATATAGCGAGACAGCTGTTAGTACCAGTTTTATCAGTCTTTGGTGGTATGACTCAGCCTGGGTTCTAACCCACTACCTCCAGTATTTGAAGCTGACACTCTAATCACCATTAGTGCTGGACGCCATGTAGAGCCTATATGGTGCTGAAAAGTGGCGTTAAACCCCATAACAACACCAACAACATAAAATATTTCTTTCTATATCTGCATCTGACTAAAGCAGGAGTATATTAAAAAATCTGATATGAAATACAACAAAAAATCTCGATTTGAGCTAATGTTTAAAGAAAAATCTTAGTACTTTGTTACCTTGGTAACATGTTTGCTCTTGCAAACACTGCCAGGATAATGTTTTCATATAATTATTCGTGTAGTAAGAAGTAATTATATTAGTACCAGAGAATAAAACTGAGAAGCTGTTAAAAAGGACCGTTTCATAAAAATATGAATAATATTGGTAATTGCAAAAAGATACCAAGAAAAAACTCGAGCAGATTGAATCCAGGCTAAAGGCATTTTACCTTCTTTTTAATGCATTTAACCGATACAAATTTGACGTCCTGTGCTAAGAATAAACTAAAAGAAATTCTAACTCTGTCTTGTAAGTTTTGCCAGTAAGTAATCCGATAACTCAGTATAGCTCACTTAAGCAACAAAAGTTGGTAATTACGAAAGCAATTTACATGTTATGGTTATAAACCTAAATGATAAAGGAGAATGCAAATATCAAATTTCATGACCATACATACAAATTTGTATATAGTGAGTTATGTGTATGTGCAAACGATAATCAGTTAGTACGAACAGTGTATGTATGTCAGTTATACATACATGTTCGTTCTGCCTGAAGAGTGTGTGTGTGTGTGTATGTGTGTGTGTGTGTGTGTGTGTAGATTTTTAACGTAGCTTGAACAGTTATTATCATATCACTTCGATGTGGCAGTTTATAATAATGTCTAGCACTGGAACATTATACCGCAGACGTATAGCATCATATCCCAACCAGTCACATTATCCTGACACCAGGCCGACCAGTCCGAACACTAATCGAACCTGCAACCTCCCGCATCCTAGCCGAACGCTCTAACCATTTAGGCCACTGGAGCTGTCTAGTTATCTAGTTATATTTAGTAATACCCACCTGAGAGAATGTACTATATCGTGATAACTCGATAGGATTGTCAGCTGTCACTTGAAACATGTCACATTCGATGTAATTCAGTTGGATGTATCAGCCCACCTTAGCGTTTCACGTGTACTTCGACAAAGTTATTATGAAGCTTTCGATGTGTCAACGAAGGCCTTGTAAAATCAACGTATGCTTTGAGGAGGCTGTTTAAGAAGCCTATGCATGGCCAGATTAACACCTAGGATTTAATGGCCCATATTTTGTAGGCCCTTCATTCCCATGCTTACGTAAACCCAACCCTTTTAATAGCTTAAGCAAGAGAATGTGTGTTCCTCACTATAATCCCCTCATACACCTTGAATTTGTTTGTAGAAATATTGTATTAAGCGAATTATAGGTAAATTAAATTGAAGGCCTATGTCGCATAATACACACACACAAAAAAACAAAACAAACAAATCAGCGTATTAATACTGGCACTGACGTCCACCCTTAGAGAATGTCGATAATATCACAAGCTGATTTTTGTTGAGAAATTTGATATATTCTTCTGAGATAAATTTCATTATTAGAAAACTTCAATGCCGAAACTGGCAATTTACTACTGAAGCTAGTATAGAAACGATGGGTTTTATTTGCACCAAGATATATCATAATTGCTCTATTTTAAAATGATAGTTCCAGTAATCACATTATTAACTTTTTAGAGACACTATGGTCGAAAATTCTCACTAACGTATGTCTTCGTCGCCCAATAAAGATCAAATAGAATTAAAATCATGTATGCACACACACACGCATGCACGCACACACACACACACACACATATATATATATATATATATATATATATATATATATATATATATATATATATATATATATATATATATATATATGTAGATATATATATATATATATATATATAGATAGATAGATAGATAGACAGACAGACAGACAGATACATACATACATACATACATACATACATACATACATACATACATACATACATACATACATACATACATACATACATACATACATACATACATACATACATACATACATACATACATACATACATACATACATACATACATACATACATAGATGTGTGTATGTGTGTGTCTGTGTGTGTGTGCGTGTGAATATATAGCTCTGCAGCAATTGTAAACCACAAACCTTGCAACGAATCATTCAGATCCACCTAATCATGTATTCATTGCAGTGCTGCAATATGACGATGCAAAATATGCAGTATATAAGCTAGATTTTCAAAATTGTGAACTAAACCCTTTAGTAAGGAATGTGAGAAGCATGGGACAATCATCTTTTGTACTTGTGGTATGTCGTGTGGGGATACAAGACACAATAATTAGTTCAAATTACTAGACCAGTAAGTGTTTGAAACTCAAGATAGAAATCACTCTACCAATTAGTATTTTTATGTATAATTACAGTTAGGAACGCAAATGCATTATAAAAGAAAATTAAAAAGTTACTTTGACAAACCATGAAGAGGATATGGAACAGAGCAAGATCAGTTGAACCAGGAAAACTAATAATCTTTTCTTTGGATCACAATCTCGCATTGGGCAAAAATAAAAGTAAAAATCGCTAGCTACTGAAGCTACATGACTTAAAGACATTATCTATTAAAAACATAACCTAAAACAATAAACAACATATTAATGCATTGATTGCAAGTAAATCAAAATTTAATTAGATCAGCGAAACTTTTAAAAGGAAATTAAAATAAAAAATAGTTATTTGCATTGTTTAATGCACTATATAAATTATATCAAAGAGAGATAAATCTGTCGATATGTGGTTGGGCCTTTGACAGTTCCTTCCCTTGATAATAGTATATAAATTGCTGATTTATCACCGACTCCTGCTTATTCTTCTAGATAATTTTGTTTCTCTCTTAATTCTTGAAAACGAAATGAGAACAATTAAAATGTGGGGCTGCAAATATTTTATCTCATAATTCAAATTTAGTCTGAAAAGGTCTTTAGATCTGCTGATTATATATGACTTCGTGTTACGTGTACCAAATACCATTCAGAAATTGACGGTAACAAGTACATCGTTTAAGGAAATTAGGACCTATAAAAATTAAAGCACATTCTCTTTCTCACGTCGATTCATTCGTTCAAGTACGACAGATTAATTGGTCTTAATGAACTGATTTAAGGGGAGTAAGACGTCAATTAAGTACCAATATACTTGGACATTGCTGCGGATTGCTTAGATTATGCGGTCTTTAATTTTAAGAGAACAAACTCCCAAGATTAAAGTGATGCAGCTACATCACGGCTGAATAAATGTATGAAAGCTGCGCCGACAAACCCTTCTTATTCAAGACCTCCCCAGTAATTTATCTAGGTGCTGACATGTATGCATGAGAGAGAGAGAGAGAGAGAGAGAGAGAGAGAGAGAGAGAGAGAGAGAGAGAGAGAGAGAGAGAGAGAGAGAGAGATTCATTCACGATGCATTCACGTGTCAATGTAGATCGTTAGAGTAAGTACATATATTGTTTGTTTACTATTTCATATTTCTTGTTTCATGCTATGTGGATTTCTTTACTTAAAATAATATTTCGGAACATTGTTTTAGTCTTCTTTGTCAATCCCCATTTAGTCTCGGCCACTGTATCATCCGACTGCAACGTTAGAAGTTCCTTTTTGTTTATTTTTTTTTTCTTTCTAGTATTTGTATTTGTTTGTTTGTTTGTAATAATGTTGATTGAGATATTTCAGGTCCGAATCACGTTCACGGTAAAAATGTTTTTCCTGATTAATTGCCTATGTGGTCAAGATTTGGTCGGTATCACACGATATGAACGTTAAATT
Source organism: Potamilus streckersoni (assembly GCA_016746295.1). NCBI lineage: Eukaryota > Metazoa > Mollusca > Bivalvia > Unionida > Unionidae > Potamilus > Potamilus streckersoni. The sequence continues at coordinate 9,640 of JAEAOA010002224.1, read as the reverse complement.
TGACGTTAATTATCTACCAGATGCGCATAAGATTTTGATTATTCATATTGGGTATTCACTCGATACAAGCACATATAACAAATACATATCTGCTGTAATGAATCATATCAGGCATTCATTCGATACAAGCAAAAATCCCCAGCATCCATCCGCTAGATGAATTATATCTGGCATTCACTCCATACAAACATAAATCCCCAGTATCTATCCGCTATATGAATCCTATCTGGTATTCACTCGATACACGCACATATCCCCAGTATATAATAATTGTCGTAAATGGTGTTTATAATATAAGTTATAATTTTTATGCTAGCTTTAACAATTTTTCGTTCATATCGTTACGATGTCTTCAGTGTGGCAGTTTATAGTGATGTCTAGGACTGGGGCATCATGCCACAGACATGTGGCATGATGTCCCACCCAGTCACATTATTCTGACACCAGGCCGACCAGTCCTAACACTAATCTCGTAATGCTGAGCGTCAAGCGAGGCAGCTGTTAGTACCATTTTTGTAAGTCTTTGGTATGACTCGACCGGGGATAGAACCCACGACCTCCCGCATCCGAGGCGAACGCTCTAACCACTAGGCCACCGGAGCGGTTAATTGTCGTAAATAACTAATTACTCTTGACAATGCCAATCAGTTTTCATCTAATATACTTCATGCATTTCAGACCGAAGTTGATCACGCTTTCGTTTGCAGAGTACACATCTAAAACCTTCATATTCTATAAAGGAAGTGCCACATATATTAGACTATAGATGTAGATGTGTTTGTTGCTATTCACAATTTTTCTGTTTACATTTGTTAAATATTTTGCCTTTTTGTCTGTTCGTCCGTCCGTAAATCCATCAATCACGCATTTGTTTCAGAAGCATAGGCCAAACACTGTGGTATCTGTGAAATTTAAGGAGTAGCGCGTGAAATGTGACCGTTTGTTCAATCACCCAGCTATCGTCTGCCTGCACGTTTGTTAAACTCTAAAAACACTCAAGCTATCTGTGTGAAAATTAGAGTGAATATTGTGGTAGTAATATAATGTTTTGTAGTGTGTTTGTTCTGATATCCAAGTTTCGATATTTTAAGATTTGTGTGTCGGTTCATCCAATCAGTAATCTATCTATTAATCATACTTTTGTTTTAGGAACATGACACAAAAAATCGTAACATATATCTTCATGAAGCTTCGTACCCATATTAGACTATTGGTTCATATGTTCCTTACGCTATTTATAAAGTGACAAGTTTCAGAATATTGATATTTAGTTCGTTTGTCTGTCCATCCATCTATCCATTAAGTCGCATATATGCTTCTGGGGTAGATCCACATCAAGAGATCACTCCTATTTTCTAACATAATACACGATAATCATAAACATAATGAACAATAATGATGATGATGATGATGATGATGATGATGATGATGATGATGATGATAATGATAATGATAATAATAATAATAATAATAATAATAATAATAATAATAATAATAATAATAATAATAATAATAATAATAATAGAAATCATAATCATAATCATAAAAAACAATAATCACAAACCTAATACACCATAATGATATACATAATAAACGATAATGATAAGCATAATACGGTTCTTATTATTATTGACAGTTCCTCAGGTTTTCAATGGTTTTAAATGTTTTATTCTGTTTCTCTGGATAGCCATTCCTCCGCCATTCACATTTTTGTTTCTGAAGCAATAGTCGTGATGCCTAACAATGCTTTGTCATTATGAATATATTATATGAATAGTGGGTTTTTTTTTAATTATAAAACCTTCATTCTTCATGCAGACATTTTGGTGATGTGGTGGTGGGTTTGCGTAGTTGGTAATAAAGAAGACTCATTAATCTTGTTTTATTTATTTATGATTATTTACCGCAGAGAAACGAATGGGGATATATATATATATATATATATATATATATATATATATATATATATATATATATATATATATATATATATATATATATATATATATATATATATATATATATATATATTGAACCAGTCTTGCGATGAAAATAATGAAGATATGTCAATTTTGATAATTAAAGTACATTAGATATAAATGCGTTTCGATTCGTTAGTTAAATATTGATAAATTGTTTTTTGCCTTAAACTATCACTTTTATATTCTAATAATAAAACTATCTACGAGTTCGGAGTTATTAATGGTTGGCTAGTTAAAGTCATATGGTTGAGTTCTGTAAAGTCGGTCACGTGAATAGGTATTGTAAAATATTAGATAGAGTAGTAAGGTATGTCACTTGGGGTATATTGGTATATTGAGACCCTTGGAGACGGAACTGACAATTACTTCATTCCAATTTCGGATTATCACTTTGAGTGTTCTTGTGTTAATACAAGTCCAAGATGTGTTTAATGTTGTGTTATAATTTTAGATGAGACATTTCTTTGAATTATTCATTGGAACTACACAGATATTGTTGGACTAAAATAATATTCTGGGACAACTGTGAATTTATTCAAAGCAGATCTGGATAATGCCATTGTGATACATCCGGACTACAGGGAAACCAGAGCATCTGTAATTCATTAGGAACATTTGATTCTTTTTTTACTTGTGTAGATATATTTAACATTATTTTTAATTCATTATACTTAAAATTTTCTTATTTTTTTTTATAAGTTTGATAATTAAATTATTTTGTTATGTTTTTCTTTATTATTTAGTTTATGAACATAGTGTCGTTACACAAGTGATAAAAGATTCTTTCGATGATAAACTCTAACGTTCGTTTTGGATACTGATATGCAAATCATTCTCTCTCTCTCTCTCTCTCTCTCTCTCTCTCTCTCTCTCTCTCTCTCTCTCTCTCTCTCTCTCTCTCTCTCTCTCTCTCTCTCTCTCTCTTCAACAAACAGATGTAAACACGTACACAACATTCACACACCAGATATGATGTTGTTGTTGTTGTTGGGTTTAACGCCATTTTTCAGCACACGATAGGCTATTCATGGCGCCCAGTATTAATGGTGGAGGAAGAAATTGGGAAATCACCGGAAAGAACCACCGACCCACGAGAAGCTACTGGCAAGCTTTCTCACATGTCAACATTCGTCGAATCTTAGACTCGAACCCACGCAGACAGAGGTGAGATGGCAGTGATCCGTAACGGACAGCGCTTTAGACCACTTGGCCACTCGGGGCCCCCCAGATATGATAATAATAACTATGTCAAGATTAACATAAATGATTCTGCTATGACAACAATACATTAAAAACTTCATATACACAAAACTGAAATTAACTGGATACATTTTTGTGCCGATTAATGTTAGAATTGTCTACATTATTCTTGGAATTTTTACATCAAATCTAAATTCGAATAATATTACGTGTTTTCTTTTTTTATTGGAAAATAATATATTAAGCCATTGTAACTTTAATGGATACATCAACCTTTTCATATGAGGTTGGAAATGGTGTTGAGATGACCGAAACGAGAATAGGTACTGATTCAACTTGAAGTCCGAATTTGCTTCTTCAATCTAACTTTGGCAGTCGAACCTCGTATGTATTAAATTGTCTAATACTGAATCAATGCCCTGGGAAGATAGATGATTGGTGGATGAGATGGGTCAAATGGAATTGTTAGTTAGTTATATATAATGTTATAGAAGCTTTATTAAAGCTTTTCTTTTACATATCTGAATAGGGAAACATATTTGGCACGGAGTATGTCTGTGCATTTCTTTGGACGCTCCAACACGTGGGACAGACGATCGGCAATTCCTGCCGCTTTATATTTATCTTCTGCATATGAGAAATAGGATCTGGACAGAAGGTGGTCGGGTACGCTGCCAAAGGATGCGGAAAGCTCAGTTCATCTTCGTAATAATTATTGTCGCCAGTCTTTACCATAAAACCGTCGTTTTCGGGAACATTCACGTGCACCGTCTTCGGAAACTTACGTTTCTGCTTTCTTGCCTTTTCCTTGGCACTTTGTCTTGCCTTGTAGTTCACGACTCGACAGGAAATGGCAGGAAGCCTCATCATCATAATTTCTTGAGATGTGACATGCGCATTGTACTTTCCGCCTGTTTTTTTGGTGGAAATCTTCTTGATGTCAAAGTCAGTTGATGGTGCATCGGTCTTTTCTCTAGTCTGTGTTAGTAGATATTTCTCATCAACAAGATTGTTTGACTCCACAGCACCGCATAGAGACTCAGTTTGTACTTCTTTATTGTTCTCCATCTTTGGCACCTTTGATAATATAAGCGAAATATAATGTAAAACTAAAGATTACTTGCAAACAAATTCGGTCAATATTTATATAGAATTTGATCATTGATGATCTAAAAATTGAGATTTAAAACTTTGTTGCCGACATTTCCCAATTTTCTCATCGCGTCTTTTATAAATGGGTGAGGTTTTTATCACTTGTATTTCAAGCCCTATACAGTCCCTATCAGATATAAATAGATTGATAATTATATATGCATTAAGCATAATTTAAAAAATCTGTCATTGCGTCATTGATATGAGGAATAAACAAACTTGCAGGAAAATTAAAGAAAAAAAAAAGAAAGTGGACATAAAGATTTAGAGTATGTTAGTAAATTTTAAAAAGACAGACAGTCAAAT